>DF244322.1:6731-54246 GCA_000507305.1 Breviolum minutum Mf 1.05b.01 | reverse complement strand
AAGCGTGCTCCTTGAACTGTTTAAGGGGTCGCAGTTGCTGTCAACCCCAGAGAGATCGTGAAGGTGGTGCTGAGGTATTGAAAGTTCATCACTGATGATACATTGTTGGTGTTGAACTTAGCAAGACATTTGCTCTTTGTAAGATGTTCTTAGGTGGCGATGGTCAATGCTGCGTACCCACTTGCGAGAGTCATACTTGCACACAGGATGGCTTCGTACCCAATGAGACGGCCAAGACCGAGGTTTGCACTGGGCAAGCGTGCTCCTTGAACTGTTTAAGGGGTCGCAGTTGCTGTCAACCCCAGAGAGATCGTGAAGGTGGTGCTGAGGTATTGAAAGTTCATCACTGATGATACATTGTTGGTGTTGAACTTAGCAAGACATTTGCTCTTTGTAAGATGTTCTTAGGTGGCGATGGTCAATGCTGCGTACCCACTTGCGAGAGTCATACTTGCACACAGGATGGCTTCGTACCCAATGAGACGGCCAAGACCGAGGTTTGCACTGGGCAGGAGTGCTCCTTGAACTGTTTAAGGGGTTGCAGTTGCTGTCAACCCCAGAGAGATCGTGAAGGTGGTGCTGAGGTATTGAAAGTTCATCACTGATGATACATTGTTGGTGTTGCACTTAGCAAGACTTTTGCTCTTTGTAAGATGTTCTTAGGTGGCGATGGTCAATGCTGTCAGCCCACTTGTAGCAGCTTCGACTGTCCAGCAAACTTCGTCAAGAACCTCCCCAAAAACCCTGAACTTTGCCCGAACGGTATGTGCGACAAAGTATTTTGCTGCGAACCAACATGTGGCAGTTACGTCGAGTGTGCCCAAGACGGCTTTGTTCCAGATGATTCCAAGAATGAAGTTGTGTGCAGCGGCGGTACTTGCGCTGACCTTAGTTGAAAGCAAACCAAGAGGCTGTCACTACTGTAGCTCTGAGTTGTTACAACACACAGATGAACAAATGAATCTAACTCTAAGTGTTTGGTGCACTTGCCAGCACTGACTTACATGTTACTGACCTTCCCCCATGTTTTTTTTGGGGCCCTGGATCGCAGTTCGGAATCCAGGCGATGATGCAACATGCTGCCAGCCCACATGTCTGAGCTATGAGAAGTGTACGCAACAGGGCTTCGTGAAAGATTCCGCCAAAGACAGCAAGAAGTGCCTGCCAGGCCCATTGGCTTGCCTGAAACAAAGCCCATGATTTCGTAAAGGTAAAAAATCCTTGAAAGGAAGGAGAACTTGTGGATGAAGCAATGGTGGAAGGGTATTTGTAACCAAACACACGACACATGGCCTTAGGTGATCTCAGAGGTAGATCTGAGAGAATATGAGCTGTTTTTGCACTTCAATGTACTCAAAGTACTGTACCTACAGCATCCTACAGATCATACGTTGCCTTACCTTTAATACTGATGGTGCCTGTACCACCTATTGTACGTGACGTAGGCCTCCCATCTGTTGTGTGGGCGAAACTTACAGGTTCCAAGCAGAACTTGATGAGATTTAGGTGGTGTTGTAGCGCAGAACATCTAAGACTCTAAGACTTTGGCCCAAAAGATTCGTGCATTCTGCGACCCCTTTCCAATTGTTCCAAGGCAGATCTTAGGAACTTCCCGGGGCCCCTTACCTTTGCTTCAGGGAGCCATGCCAACTGCTTTACACCTTGCCAACTGCAGGTGGTTGCGATGACATCACCTGTTGCGAGGCCACCTGCGCCACCTACAAGCATTGCATGGGAAGGCGCAACGAGCCTGATCCCAAAAAGGCTACCAAGGTACCTCGGACCTCAAAATATTTGGTCGAGAGTAGCTGAGTAGCTGTGGATTTCCTGTAGATTTCCCTGTTTGATTTGCGGAACTTCCCAGGTGTGTGGACTCACGGCCAACAAGTGCAACGATGACCTGTGCTGCGAAAAGAGGGGACAATTGCGCCGCAATGAGCGTCAGGAACATCGTGGCGGTGGGCGCCATGGGCATTACGGGCACTATGCCTATGAGCCTGGTGCTGCGAAGCTCATCGACACAGAGGATGGGGCAATTGAAGGGTAGGCCTCGCATTTTAAGGTCCAATTGCTGTTGATTCGGATGATCACAGGATCCTGCATTTCCTGGTCATCCTATTTTAACCACCTTCCGGGAGTCACTGTGTCACCGGGTTGTCACAATCCAATTTGTTGCGGGTTGTCACTGCTGAAAATCTCGCCCAGAAATAGGAATTCCATTGAACTCCTAGAGAAAGTCTGTGGAAGTTGTCTCAATTCCTGCAGGAGTTGGCTTTCTTGCAAGAGAGCAACTTCGTTGATGAGGATGAGGAGGATGAGGAAGAGTCGGAAGAGTTGTAGACCAAACGTGTCTCTGAAAGATGCTTCAAACTGATCCTTGGTCTTTGTGCTAAGCGGTCGCCGTCTTGCATATGCTGCGTGTGGAATCCCTGTTTGTTTCTAAAGCCAGCCGTCGTGAAGTGAGATTTTAAGGCCATTCTGGGTTAGGAAATTACACACCTGCAGCCTGACATAAGGGTTGTGGCAAAAAGATCTTCAGGGTTGTTGCTGGTTTCGTTTCACCCTTCTCAGGTTTTGTTTGGAATTTCAAAATCACTTCACAGCCAAGGAGAGATCATCCAAGTTTGTCTGAACTGAACTTCCGACCGCGCATAGACCATTTTTCTTTGATTTTGTGTGGTGCATAGTTCAAAGAGTGCCCGTAGCCAGCTGGATGTTAACTCAGTCCTTGTAGACAAAAAGTTGAAAGTTCTATGCAACAAGTGGCCTACATCATGAAATCACAGGGTGCATTGCATTAGAGTTGTGACATGTTTTATTTCAAGTGGCATGGGCACAACTTTGTCAGGCGTTTGGAAATTATATATGGTGCAGCGATCCTATCCGGTCCTGTCAATTTCAAGCCTCTCCGTTTGAAAAGTCCTTAGCGCATGCTACAAATCTAGCGTGTGAAACCGTTAGGTTTGGACTCTTAAGCCCAACGCAGGGTCTGGTGTCATGATCGGGCAACGAGCATCACAAGTGGCCTCGAATTTTTTGTTTTTCTCGCAACCGTCCAAACTTGTTCCGATCAATCGACTGCTGAAAACCTAGATTGTCGTTATCGTGATGTACAATACCATATCATATAATTCTATGTCATTCTTTGTCTATATTGTCAATATCAACTATGTATGTAGTTTTTGTTTGCATGATACATACATTATAATGCTGTATATGCAAACCACAACAATCCAATCTTGGAAACTGATTTATAGTTCACCCCGAACCAATGAAGAGCAGTATATAAATAGACCTTCTCAACTTCTCAATTGATTGTGTAAGGGATCTTCATGTAGGGTGTACGATTCATGATGTATCGGTTTTTTCTTCATGTTTTCTGGCTGGCGAAAGCTGCTTCTGCGTGCCTTTGCTTTCTTTAAGGAATCCTGGTCAGTTTGGTTCAGTCTTGTTGGATCAAGCCTTCCTCCCCCTGCCGTTATTTCTTTGTGTGGTGACTTCGGTATTAAATCCTGATTGCTTTTTTTGTGCATTCGTGTGGCCTCAATTCGATTTGAGCTTTGCATTTCAATTCCAATGCTTTCAAAAACCAATACTTTTTCAATAAAAGGTTTGAGAAAGAAATTATGTTTTTTTGGATCTCGGAAATCTTTCAACTTGAATGAAAGGAAATGAAAAGACATGAGGGGAAACGAAAGTAATTGCAAGGAAGCAACTGCAAGGTATTGAAATTCTGAAATGAATGGGCATGAAAAAGGAGATGAAAGCAATTGCATTGTAAGGAAATTAATGAACATGAAGTTGAAACGAAAAGAAAGTAAACAAAAACAAACTATGTATCCCCCACAAGCTGGACAACTTGATTTCTTACTCGGACCCCCTTGACTAGTCACGTTTGGGCTCTTGCAGGGTTTTCCCTTGCCCAATTGATTCGAGGCTTGTTTTCAAGAATCTTTAAAATACAGGTTCAATGAGGAAGGAATCCTGGTCTTTTGGGATTTGGGGAATCTTTCAACTTAAAGGAAAGGAAATGAAAGGTAGTAGAGTAGTGAATAAGGTGTCCATGCAAAATTGCATGGAGATTATTGAGATTTCACGGGTCATTGATGCAAAAACCAAGCAAAAATAAATCAACAAAAGCAATCTTTTGGCGATTCAGCAGCGTAGTCAATGCAGTGCCTAGTTGGTTCGAAATTGTTAAGATTTGCCACAATCTGGCAACAAAAGTGATGAGGATTTGTACAAAACAGTGATGTTTTAGGCTCCAGAAGGAATAGTCATTACACGTAATTCAGGGAGACTAGTAAACGGTCCACTGTTTCTAGGGTTTGTCAGGATCCATAAATTTCTAGGAAGGAATTCTAAAGGAATACAAAGACCATCAAAGACCAATAGGATACAATTTGAATTTGTACGAACATGTGCTCCTTTAGTGTTTCAACTAGATTCTTAATAGCTTCAAATCAGCTCCACCTTACGGGTAGATCCTAATGAGATCAATTTAAAGTCCAATCAAAATCATATTGGATCCCTCATATTAGATTCAATTTCGGACACTACAGCCAAATTTCGGACACTACAGCCATATTAGATACACATTGGACCCACATTACATTCATTGAAGGTTCATACTAGGTTCGGATGAGATTTCGCTGGATTCATCCCAAATTCATGTAAGATTCACATTGAAGGAAGATGGCTATACTATCCATATCAGGTTTATCTTGAATTTGCTTTACACCCACATTGCAATCATACTGGCTTCATACTGCGTTCATTAGTTTCAAATCAGGTGCTTGATATAGATTCGAAATAGATCCATATTAGATCCAGATTAGGCAACATGCATGTTCAGGCTTGAGTCATATTGTATCCTTATTAGATTTTTTTCCAAATGCGAGTTAGATCCATATTAGACCGGAATGAAGTCGAGCCTAGACTCACATTAGATCTACTAGATTCATGCCAAATCTAAATGAAATTAACTGCAGATCCACATTCAATTCATATCAGCCCAAGTCAGATTCATTACATCCACATTGGATTCATATTGGATCCACATTAGAATAGAACCAAATAAGATCCATAGTAGCCCCAATGAGTTTCGTGTAAAATTCACATTACGATAATATTGGATTTAATTTAAGTCTATCTTCACGTTGGACTAGATTTATACTATGAGTTTAGCTTTTTGAATGTCAAAAACCTCAACAACAAATGATGATTTCGGCCTTGAAACATGTCACAAACCTCGAAGAAAATGAAGAATACAAAAAAGGGAAAAGGGCCCTATGTTCCAATGGGTTTAGCACGTTTAGTGTTTGTTCTTTCCTTGTTTTTGTTGTTTTCCTTAAACGTAGCAAACACCTTTAGAGAACAGCAACATGTCTAGAAAACAAACAATCAAAAATAACAACAAAAAACCTAAGAAGGCTGACTTATTGGAGAAGATACTGGGGGGTTGGGTCAGCAGTTTTTTTTCTTGGGTTGGCTCCAGAATTGTTTTATGCTCTTGAGCATTTTGTGATGCATCTATGTGAGATCTTGCCTCGGAATTTGCAAAAACTGCATTATTTAGGGGTTCTGTTTTAAAAGGTGCTTTTTGGGTACGCATATGGCAGGCTCATGCAAGTGTTTTTTTTGTGCACGCTCGTCATCCCCTGATCTATTTTTTGTTAATCACTTTTGGGGGTGAACTCACTTTATTTGCTACCCTTTACTAGTCACTTCTCAACAATACACCGAGATTAATGCATAGATTGATATCTCTTTTCTTTTGAATTTTGCGCAATGGAAATTCTTTTGGATGTCTTGATTTTCAATCTGAACATCGGCTCTTGACGGATGGTTTCTGCCCACCGGAACTCCAACCCCTCGCATTGTGATCAACCCCAAATGGACTCTCAATGGCCCTTGCTGCTGGGAGTTTTGTGAACTACATCAAAAAATATATAGATATGATATAGAGATATAACACCTATTGGAGAAATTTGTTGACACCCTTGTACACATATTTATATTGTATTTAACATGATATATATCATTGAATTTGGTCAATATATACCATAAGGGATTCACACGTCCGGATGGTTAAGACCCCAACATATCCTCTAGCCGCCTTTAACTACGTCACTTTGTGTTCTTTCGAAGTGTATCGCCAGATCACCTGCGGACACCTGCTTTGCACAGTCGAGAAACTTCTGACTTGAAGCAGTGAGATCTTTCTCTTGAAGGAGTGATCCCACGTCCCACGGCTACGCCCCCATACGACCCATCTTCAGACTTTGTGGTACAACGCGGTTCAAGGTTCACCCATTCTGTTTTGTTGGGGGCGGGCCGCAGGTCAGTGGTTTCCTGTCTTCGATTCTGTGGCGCAGTTGCATGACCTTGCCTATAAAACAACTTTGCGTAGAGTTTGCAGTTGTGCTCCATGAAGCGGGGGGGTGGCCATCCATGCAAGTCATGACCCGGAGCAGAGGTTTCCCATGGTGTCCCATCGTTTTTGATCTATGATTTCCCCGCTCTTTGGCTCAGTTGAACCTTGAAGCCTAGATATTTTCAGACGTGTTTGGCGGCATATGAGGTGTTGGCATTTCAGGAACCTGCATAGAGCAACGACATGGACCTGTGAAGTGAGATGAATGATGACATAATGATGACCATGGCAGGACATGAAAGAGCAATGCAGTTAGAGTTACTGGCCAAACCTGTTCCTCCCAAGCCCGGAAAGCCTTGAACACTTTTGACAACCTTGGTTGCTTTTGGGAGTCAGGGTTGCTGGAGATATTTGTGACTCAAAGATCCCAAGGCTTGAAGGGTTTTGAGTTGGTCGATTGAAGAGTTCTTAGATGTGCAAAATTAAGAAGAGAAACAAACACCTATTGATCAAATGTTTGAAAGCTTGAAACCACGATAGAATACGACAGATAGTGTGAATAGGTCCTGTTTCAATTCCCTACATGAGTCCGCGGAATGAAAGTTGTCCTGCTTTTGGACGAGGTGCAGTGGGCGATTTTTGCGAAGAAATTTGTTTATTGTTCGCGGCTGCAATGGGTGGAAACATTGGGGATGTCCGATTTCAAAAGGACAGTTTTGATCCCCGTTAACCACTTGAATGTAGCATTTCTTGATGGAATGGAATTGAATATGCTATGGTGACTGTGCAGCATTTGTCCTCGTTGCACATGAGTATGCAGCGCTATCCCAAGGCCAGCGTAAATTTAATTTCACCCACGTTGTTCCCTGGTAGACACAAACTCATACAAAGTTGAATATCATATGACTCATACTCATAGACACTTGCTATGCTCGCACATGATTCTTATTAGACATGCTTAATTATTCCTTCGACACACCTGTATAGCAGTTGTATATATAACTTATATGGGATTGATACTTACGACACATAGTCTTTACATACTCATACAATACACATGTGGCAATGCTTATACTATGCACGCTTATTTTGCGTAAATCACGATACATTTTAAGTACTACACTCGTACCTTATTCAACTCAACTAAGATCAGGCAACTTATACTTACAACCAAACTTGTACATACTGGTGCCTGGACATACTGCTTATTCTGCATGCTGGTTACTCATACTCACATACTTTCACATAGATAGATAAACATATTGTATGTTTTCCTACATACGTACGCACACTTGTGCATACTATACATAGTATATATACTTCTACATAAATACGGCTACATATTCTACGTACTGCTGCATACAGCTGCATGCTGCTACATACTGCTATATACTAGTACATGCTAATACAGACGCATTTATACAGACCTATACATACTTGAGCATACTTGTACATACTTGTACATACTTATAAACACTTACACACGCTTTCACCTACTTCCGCATACTTACACATACTTGCACATACTCGCACATATTTGCACACTTTTTGCCGGAGTTATACATACTTCTACGCACACACACACACATATACTTATTTGTACATACCTATCTAACTTTTCAAATTCCTTTTCGCTTCTCTCTCTCTCTCTCTCTTCCACGCTTTTGCATACATACGCCTGAACAATCCTGAACATACATATACAGACTTGTACAAGTTTATGCATACCTGGAATATCCACACGTACCTCATGCATACTTAGACATGGTTTTCCATAGTGAGACCTACCTACTGATACATACTGAATACGTACTTATATACACCAGAGGGCGGCATTGCAGCCCAAAATAGGTTTAAGGAGCAGCTGGGCAGACGAAAGAAAAATATACAAAAACTATCACAGTTTCCAGCCAGTGGCTCTGGTGCTCTTGAAGTTTGACCAGTGCAGTATTTTTTAGGAAGCGGTGTGTAGCAGCAAATTCCAAATCGGTGTGGTTCACCCCTGCGCGGCTGTGAGTATGTGATTTGTGGAGCCACTGCTCATCGTACGTGCTGGCAGGGTAATGATCATATGATGTTGACAGCTCCAGACCTCGTTTGCTGCCGACCTAGGAGAAATTTACTTTTGAGGAGAATTGCGAATCTGAGCTGTTGCAACAGTTGCAGCAGGACCTGAGATGCTGCGGGGTGATTTAGGAATGGAGTCCAAAACGCCACACTATCAAGCCACCCAGACCACAGGATAAAACACCCTGCAGCCTAACACACTCAAGTCATGCATGCCAAGCTCAGTGCAGGAGGGTGCTTCCAAGTACAGGTTGCCAAAGGCTGGATCCCAAGCTGCTCCGCTGATTTATCCAACTCTCCTGTGGTGCCAGTTTCCTGGTGGAGCCGAAGCACTGCGTCTTGCTTGGGGGCCTTAGGGTGTGGAGCAAGTGTGACAAAATGTTTGCATCGCAGGATGTATGGCAGGACGGGTTGAAGTCTTTAGGGACTTCAGGGTTTCCGCAGTTCTTCAGCATTGTTTTACTGTCATGATTTCTGCATCTGGTAGTGCTTGGGCTCAAGGGCCTAATGATACCGAACCGATGTCGGGCACGAGATGTCGTAAGGCAGGAAATGCCGACGTTCGGGTGGGTCAAAGGAGCAGGACATCTCTAGCTCTAGGTGGTGAGAGTTCTTAAAGTATCTCAAAACGGTTCATTTGCAGATTCAATGAAAATGCCATGTAAATGCCATCGTGAGACGCCGGATCTGCTGATAGCTACAGGATGCAGCTCTGGTCCACTGCGCTGTACATACTTCTCACCACTCAAGTGGAAGCATTGCTGTCCACTCGTCACCTGGCAGTGTGTACATTTGGCAGAAGATCCGTTGAAATCGCTAATCGCGAATCACTCAGGTGGACCGTTTTTTCACGGTGGGAGAAAACTACCCCAGCCGCAAGTGACATTGCCATCAGGTGGGGGGCTGCAAAAAAGCTGGATTTCAGAAAACTTCACTCGCTTTTTTTCCTGAGTTTGCATGGGGTTGTGGGGGCTCCAGTTTTTATGTGGTGCCTATCTAACAATGGTATGACAACCATATGTTTCAGAGCCATGGCTGCGAACACTCTGAGGGGCGACTGTTTTTGGATGGCACCTTGCGTCACCTGACGGCGACGTCTTGGCCTATACCAACTTAACCTATGCTACTCTCACATCTCGCTTTGGTGTACCTCATGTGTCCTTTGGTTGATGGTGGATGGTTGACAATTTGCCCACGTTTTACTTGTTTCAACAAGTCTCGCCTTTCCAAAAACGGATTGGCTTCTAAGGTATACTGCTAAGGCTGGTGATGTCATCAATGGGACTGGCATCAATGAGGTATGCATACAGCCTGCCAAGTTGGCGGGCTTGGGCGGCGACCCTGTGGAAGGAGTTGAGGTGGGATTTTGCGAGGTTTTAGCCTGTGAGTATGATGGCTACACAATGCAGCAGTTTGCTCCATTTTTTGCACCCTTTTGTGTCATGTATATATATATATATATCAACCTATCTTAGTCGGGACGAGTGTGATCTGAACTGATGCATCATATTGCAGGAAGCAGCATAGTTTCTTACTTTGGGAGCAAAAACAACACCATGGGATTTCTGCCCATCCAGGACTGTTTGACATTAGCAATCTACATACCACCAGCAGCCACGACCAGCGTGAAGCTCAGTAGTAAGGCACGATAAGGCAATGATATCGTTCCAATAGCACTCAACCTTTGCTAAGGAAACAGACCCGTCGCGGTTTACATCCACGGTGGCTTTCTTCTAGCAGGTTCAGCAACTGACTCTCTGGGGCAACTGAATTATATTGCGCCTCAGCAGAATTCACAGGGTCATTTTGGAGGCAAGTCGCGGGCGGTTGCCTTGGGGTGGACATTTTTTTGAGGTCAAGTTGGAGTAATCTGTGTCTCCACACTTAGTTTGTGGAAGCATTTGACAGGTCATTGAAAACATGTTTGTTGACAAAGTATAATATATGAATATGAATATGTATGTATAAAATCGGCAAAGTATTGTGTTGCAGGTCACTCTGTGGATAGAGCACCCTGCATATGGCTTACTTTCTGAAGTCCCAGCTCAAAATTTCCATCCAAATCTGCGTGATTCATGACTAGGATTACACAGCTACTCACCCGGTCTCAAGGCCCTGAAATCTGATGCAGTGGTGGTTTCGATCAACTACCGCTTGAATTTGTCCCTTGGAGAAATAATGCTTAAAATGGCCATTTTCAGGATTGTAGGCAAAATTTGCTTGGAGAAGCAAAGATTGGTGGGTGTCAAGCCTCAAGCTCTCACAATTTTGAGGTTTGGCTTTCTGCAGCCTCCAGTGGCAGAGGTGGTCCCCGCCAATCGAGGCGGTCGGAGCATTTACAACTGTGACTATACCGATGTTTGTGAGCATCTTGTGGGAGGTGATAGACATTAACAACAGAAAAAAGGAATCACTGAGCAGCTCGAATTGATTGCTGGAGCTACACATTTGCAGGTTTCAGAGATCAAATTGCTGCTCTTCAGTGGGTCCAGCAGAATATTGCTAGCTTCGGCGGTGATCCCACAAGAGTGACTTTGTGGGGCCAGTCTGCAGGCACGAAGCCGAGAAGCTCAGGGCTGCTGATGAATTTTGTCCGTCTTGAATGGTAGGGTTAAGTTTATGTGGTGATGTGGTACCAAGGTATCTGTCTAAATCAATGAAGTCTGCATTGGCACACAGTTGATGCCACAGATGCCAGGAGCTCGCTCAGTAATGGCGCTCTATCAATCACCAATGACAGTTGGGCTTTTTCAGCGTGCTATTGCGATGAGTCCCGGCTGCTTGGCAACGAATCCTAGCATTGGCTTTGTCAACTCTGGAGTAAAATACAAGATGTCTGCAAAAGATATACAGAACCGATGTGATCCAATGCGCCCGTTCCCGTTCTAGATGCTGGGATCTAGTATTTCGAGGAACCTGTTCTGTACATAATCTGAAGCAGCAGATTAATAATGTTGCCCGTGCATTTTCTGACCCAACACATTGCAGTCAATCCGTCAATCCGACTGAGCAGCTTGACGGGAAAGGCAGTCTTGGTCGAGTATATAGACATAAATTCACCTTAAGGTCAAAATAGATGGCACGGATACCAAAAAGTATGTTGGTAGAGTGTCCATATGAACCAATATATGGAGACTGTGCCAAGTACTTTTCAATGACGGTAGATATGCAGAATCGACAATCCTTATGAATGATTCTGGAGGCATACGCAACTCTTCTTGCTCTTTAGTGAAGATTAAATGCAATGAGCAACTCGATCAGTACATCGCGTCTGCCAAGCATGATGTAGTGAAGCCATCAGGTGGTTTGTTTCTGTGCTCATTGGCTGTGCTTCAAAAAAAGGGGTCCTGAAATCCACGGGCTTTTTTCTATTGATAACATGAAGCAATTTTTTGCTAGGATTCTGTCAGCATCCCCCAAAAAATCTGAGCTGCCAACAACTTGTCTACAGAAACCAAGGATACATCCCTTCCTATTTCGAGACCAACCTGTCTACAGCTCCTGGGCACGTTTGGACGGGAATGACGGTGGGGCCGAATCGGAAAGGCGGGAAAGTCATCCTGAAGTAGAGAGAATATCCGAAAAAATGCTTACAATATTCAGTTTCAACGTCACTTTCTGGGAGTAGTTCAATTCATATTCTATGGACTTGGGAAGGCCTGCTATATGATAGACAGATAGGAATAGCAAAAAGTCAAACGTATGGTGTGACTACATGAAAAGTGGATAGACAACAAGCACATTTGAGCAGCTTGCAGCGGACTGATCCTGAAGCAACATGAAAGTTGTACTTGTACCTTCATTGGGGCTGAGAAGCTTCAAGGGATGCACGAATTTTCATCACGATGCCCCAGGGGCACTTGCCTATTTGAAGCATGTCCTTGAAGCCTTGAATGTCTTCATTGTATGAAAGGTGGTCAGTCTTTGGTCTGTCTGTTTTATCTGAGGTCAAAGAAACTGTTGGTGCCCGTTGCATGAAAGCGACGAATTGCAGCACCTTGCAATGCCTAGAGCAAAAGGATGCTTATGAATTTGCTAGTGATTGCAACTTCTACTTGCATGCCGCTCCTTGGCATGACTGAGAAATTGCCATTCTTTGTGGCTTCCAGAGTCATAGGGGAACTTTAGGTTGGCTGGTTCTTTGTCTTAGGCTTGTGCTGAGTTGACAAGCCTCCAATAACAGACACTGATGAAAACCCAGCAATTGGCAGGAAGCCACTGCCTCTTCCGATGTAGTCTTCGCTGGTTATGATGGTTCCTTGGTTTGAGTCGTTGGTGAATTTTAAGAAAAAGGCAAGTTGCTTTATAGTGATTATCTTATGGGAAAGTCTCCAAAATGGGACATGAATACGGGACAAAGTCAATAGTGATAGTTGTCCATCTTAGGGATAGACAGGGAGGGGGAATGATGTTTGATCCAAGTCTTTCGGAACGACAAACCGGATCAGGTCCTGTCAACAAGTCGTAAAGATCACAACTGTCAGACTTGATTTGGATGTTAGCTAATGCACCTGTTGGAATTCAAGAAAATGCAATTTCAATATTTCTTTCTCCAAATGCTTTTGGCAAAACATTAGCTCCAAAAATGCAAATTACCAAATTGAAATTGGCTGGTTAGCGAAACTCCTCTCCATTTTGACCTGATTCAGAGAGACGAGTGGCTTACTGTGTCCATGATTCATTTTTGTGACCAGGAGAGGTCTTGCTAAAGCCTCTGTCAGAAGCACTCTGCAATCCCTGGCCCTTGCCCAACAGTATCTCGACGAAGGGCCAGCAAGCTGGCAACAAGTTGGCCAACATGAACATGTGTTAACTTTTACAAAGTTGAATGATCTCAGTTCCGATATACCCTGAGCCCTGAGTTCATTGCTGCCTGTAGATGGTACTGATTTGCGAGAGGTACAGGAAGATTGGTGGGCATTTGACAGGATTTGGTAGAATGAAATTCACAAGTGTGTAGCGAAAATCTACTTGCTGATGGGGTTGTTTCTTTGGACACCACAAGCCGAAGCCGCTGATCAGGCAACGTCCCTATCATTTTGGGAGGCATGTCTGCGGAATGGCGGCGTTTTCAAACTTTAATCCCCGACACTGCATATTTGGATCGCTTCTACAAGGCGTGGTCAACCAGAGGCTTTCGGAAGCATATGAAGAAATGCATGTCTGTCAGGTTGCATGAGGTGTCTTGCATGGGTATGTCTGTGTCACATTTTGCTGATTGCAATAGATAATGTGAGTCGGAGTAGCTTCTCAATGTTGCGAATACGCAGGAGGGTCGATGTCAAAAGTTCTGAGAGCAGCCCTCAAAGCACCCTGTTTTTGCACCTTTCCAATGTAACTTACATTGCAAAATTGGTGCCTTTGATATGCAGCTTTGCCTCCATTCTTAGGCATAAACACATCTCTTCTAGCCTCACTGCAGATAATGAATATCAATCACTTATCAAAAAACATCGGAAAACATGACATATCATAGATTATCAATATATCAAACAACACTTTTCTGATCAAGCTGGACTATTCACGGAGGAGGTGCATTCCTGTCAGCAATCTCTGCACAACCCCTTAGCTGATTACAGATCTGGGCCCTTGGATAGATTTGGACACCCTTCAATGCAAGGAAATAAGCTTCAAGTGTTTTTTGACTCTCTGTTATCTCAAAGCATTCGACTACTCCCACTTGGGACTTGTTGTTGGAAGATATAGCCTAAGTTAGCCCTATCATCAGTGAGTGGAACACTCAAGTGTTCCAAAGTGAGGAAGGAGGTGTCCGGTTCAAATTCCCGTGTGTTCTGGAATTTGAATGTCCGGCTTGCTGAGGGCAGCTCGGAAAACCAAAAAAAACAACACCAAAAAATAAAAAGCACCGATTTCGGGGAAATATATTTAGATTTACAAAGTCTCATATATATCGTTTGCTTATTGCGTTTATTTTTACAATGATTTTGCTTGATTCGTTTTTCTTTTTCAACTTTACTTCCGTGAGATTTTTGGACTCAATTTCTTACTTCGTTTTTCTTTTCTGGTGTTCGCGTCATTTTTTTATGTTGCTGTATTTTCTATGGTCCTAGCTTTGTGCCGTACCAGAAGGGACTTTTTTTTGGGACTACAATGATAGTTTCTGCAGTCTGGCAGGCTGTCGGCTTCATTCTATCTTTTTGAAAGGTCAACTCATTCGGCCCTTCTCCATTCTATTAGAAGTGATTTTCTCAATCAAATTACAATTATTGCACACCTTTGGCAGAGCAGCTTTCTTTTCAAAGTAGCTGTTAAAAAGACATGCAATTTGAAAGGGAGAGGCAACTTCTTCATGAACAACCGGACTGTCAGATCGCAAAGTTTAGCGCAAACATCGGACAACTAAGTTGCTTTGTCTAAAATGGATTGGATCAAGGATGTTGTCTACTTCATCTTAAGAACAGACTATAGAAAGCAAGGTTGGGTTTAGACGACTGCGACTTCAATAACATGTGGAAAATTGGCTTTAAGAAAAGATATCATTAAAAACTTTTTTCGGGCACTCACAGCATTAACCTGTCCAAATGTTCTGACAGCGGAAGAAATGCGACTTGACCCTTAACACTGCTTCACTTGGGCTTCAGGATACCTTGCCTCCAAGCTGGAACAAACAACAACGTTCCTGCCTAAGGAGACCTCCCCGATGTGGTGTCATGTCACTGGGAATTTCTAAGGCTGAGCTGCTTCGAGGGACAATGGATTCTTTGTTGTCATATGATTTCGTTTGCATGATACCTTGATGGAAAATTTAGAATGCTCTTCGCATTTACATGATAATCGTCTTGTTCAGATCATGATGCTTTATTTTATTGCTATCATCCTGAAAATTAGGATATCGTTGTACCATATTTCCATTGTCAGTATCACTACCATTGTCATCACTATTACTAGGACCGTTATCACTGATATCATGACCGTTGCCCTCGGCACTCCTCCCCGTTATCTGGTTTTATACTATACATACAAACAACCAGTGTTCAGAATTGATACAAATATGTGAAATATCTATTTATATATATATATATACATATTTTAGCTTGAGGATGTCTGTAGACACAGAATGTGCCTAGGAATATCCGTATAACAGCCGGTGCGCAGTTGCTGTTTTTCGTTTGTTTGGATTCCAGGAGCAAAACGGTTCAGTTGTTTGATGGCGCCCCATGCCCGTCAAATGTGACGGTTTGCAATCTTTTCACTGACCTCCCACTATTGCAGGTGTGGGTCCTTTGAGGTTGCTTGAAAAATCATGGATTTGTTGTCCTTCCAAGTATGTACTGAGAAAATTTCTCCTTGAAGGAGAGAGGGTATTGCATGGAATGTTGATGGCATGCATCTATGGCATCATAGAAGTGCATGTCAACACATGTTGCCACTGCTTGGTACGTTGCTTTCTCGCTGTGAAACACCCTTTGTGACAGGAAGCCACACAGGTGTACACCCTTGGCTTGGGATTTTCTGGATCGGGAACTGGCTCCTTGGTGCATATGTTTGATAGCTCTATGCTTCAGTTTCACTCAGTGGAAGCGGAATGTGAAATGTGGACCTGCCTTGAATTGCCAATGAGATCCATGGAGTTAGAAGAGAATGCGTTGTTTTCGCTGTGTGCGGGCTTCTCCATCCATTTGGAACGCTGGAAATAAGAGACAGGAGCAGACTGTTGACTGATTTCGATGCTACAGAGAGTAAATGTTGGTCACAAGTCATGTCCAGCTAGGTGCACAGTACCGCTATGTGATGGATATTGATGCTCTTGGTGGTTCTTTTGGTTCCAGTCACGGTGGAGATCTTGACTTGATAACAGGAAAAAGTGATGTGGATCCGCTTCTTGGCCAGGTTTTTTATTTTTATTTTTGTTGTTTCTGCAGCAAAGATTTGGCGTCCAAACCCCATTGGTTGGCTTCTAGATTAGCTCCTCTTCCAGTTTGCTGTTAGATTTATGTTTGCGTTCAAGATATTGGAATCCATTTATTGTGTTCATGGTGTTCATGGTGCTTGTGGATGGAAAGAGCAATTTGCAATTTGTTTTTAACTTCAGGTCAGTTCCAAAAGACAAACTGGAGAACTTTCGAGAGTTATTCACTGGATATCTCGCCTCTTTTATTCAATCTGGCATCCCTACGGACCCGACGGGAACTGCCGCATGGACTCCAGTAAATCCACGTGCTGCTGACAAGCCCGTGATGCAGTTCAATCTGTCAACTGCAGATCATGCGTTCATGAAGCCTTCTGTATATTTCAGTAATGAAGCACAAGAGGAGCCGTTGGGAATGGGAATGTGTGAATGTGTGAATGTGCAACGGAGAAATGGGATATCACCTAGGCCCGTAGGCAAGTCGAACTGCAAGCTTTCTGATTTGAGTTTCAAACAGCGCATCTGTCGTCCTAATGACCTAATGCCTCCAAGAGATCCCAGTTCAGCTTGCATACTGTCAGCCTGCTTCAGGATCTCACCAACACTCTTTGTGGCCGTCAACGGACAAGCTGCTGTGCGCAGTTCACCTGTTGAATGCGATTGGTTGAACAAAAAACGGTGGGGGGTGTGTGGGTGACAAGATTGCATAGAACCACATGAAACAGCCGATTCCTGATGTGCTAGAACTGGAAGGCGCTTCCTGTTTTTTTGGCGCAAGTTTTTTGTAGAAAAATTCATAAAAATTTATTGCAAACAAACCTCCAGTCACCAAGTTTCACTCAAACTGAGGTCTTGACTCAGCTGGCGAATTTGCCGGAGGATGGCAACTCGAAGGAGGTGACTGGTTGGAAAAATGACCTTAGGTTGGGAGACGTTGCTCAAGGCTTGGTTGTTTGCTACCTTTTTGACAGGGCATCAGCAACAAAGCACTTGTTGTGACTCAATATTTTGCGAAGTTGCAGATGTTTCAAGAGGATGTTTCATGCAGGATGAGAAGGCACACTTCAATAAAGATAATGAACCAACGACATTTCCTCGCCAGGATGAGAGTTATTAAGATTTTATCCACATCAACCTATGCCTCCATTTTTTGCAACTTAGGGCAGCCCCTTGAAGCTGCTGGATGTAAACCCTACATCCTTGGGTGACTTCTTGGAGGTGGGATTGGGTACATGTATGTGTTGCAAAAAATACCCTTTTTGAACGGGAGTTGCATGCGATTTTTTTTCCTTGCGCAACAATAAAAGGTGTAAGATGGAAAGCATAGGCCAAGCTGTTCGCACCTTTTGAGACACATTTGGGCTGTCTCACGAAGACCGAAGTCAAAGTTTTTCTCCAATCACAACACATTCTGTGACAAAGATGGGTTGCACATTGGGGTCATGTAGGATAAGAATGCCTAGGCAGCTAAATTTCTTTACTGTCCTGCTCTGCAGCCATCATGCTCAGACCATTATTTGCAAAGTCGTTGTGAACATCGAAGGTGGTTCCTAGTGGTTTCTGCTCGAAACGTTCTTGTCAGGTTTTTCTTAGATATGGCGGTATGCAACGGATTGATGGGTGCTTGCAACTGTATGAAGTGTGGGGTCACCGCTTGAACGGTATTGAAACGCATCTTGCCTGTTTCAATGGCGCAACAGACGACTCCTGTTGAGGCTTGACCCTACGAAAACAAAGAAACTTCAGACAGCTCAGTTGCGTTTGCATAAGATATAAACAAATCTTTCTAAAGGTTAAGAAATACAGAACAAAAACAACATCATTTGCTCATTTGCACCTCCGAACTTTTGATTTCAAAGTCTACGGATTTTCGAAAAAAAACTCCTGTGAGGCGCCAATGGCCTCGCAGCAACGCCAACAGAGCTATAGTTTCTTGCCTCTGCAGTTGGTTGAGCATCACTTTGATGGTCGTCTCGCAAGTATGTATGGATACTTGACGATGTAAATTTCTTGATGGTTAAGTCAAGGAGCCGGGTTTTTTTCAGGCTTTGGAGCATCATCAACCCCTGCTGTCCATGATTCAAATAACTTGCACCACTGACAACCAACCGAAGAACAAATCCACAAAAATGCCGGTGAAACGAAGAAGCCTAGCAAGAAGGGCGTTTGAAAGAAATCAGGGTAACCTATACTTTCTTCAATGCACTATCCCATTAAAGCTCCCCAGGTGAAGACTGCGCCATCTTGGCCTCGCAAGCTTCTGTGGGCTTCTTGTCGCATCTTGACTGAAGGGACGCAGGACGCAAAATGACCGAGTTTTTTATTGCTGGAACTTGCCTGCCAAAGTAGATCAGAATCTTGTTTCTATTGCTAGTAGGATTAAGAGGGAAATTTCTGCTAGACCATTTGGGCGCAGATTGGAAGTTTCTTGGGCGGTGAATTTGGCAAGAGAAGATTTTTCATTGGAATCAAGCCACAGTAGGGGCTTGATCAATGTTTGCCCTACGCTAGGCATGGTGGTCCCCTCGCCGTGAGTTGTTCCACGTTTGAAACGCCTACAAAGACAAGCCCTGCGACGAAGAGGACCGTGCAATTGGGACACTGTTTTTTCAGCCAGCTTTGTGGGTCGAGTATTTGAATTGTGAACCTTGACCAATTGACATCACTCTTAGGCCGCGTGAAAATGTTCTTTTCTCCACAAGTGGTTAAACAGTTGAGCAGAGATGGCGCTGAGGCGTTGGTCTCCCGCAAGATCTTTGAGCCAGGTGAGGTGCTGATGTATTCAGTGTCTCCAGTTGATCACGGGCCAATGCTGATGTTAGAAAATGATGGTGGCACAGATGGAACAGATGTCTAGGTACCATAGGTACCATGAAAATATCTAAAATATATGAAAATGATGGTGGATCAGCATCTGCAAACAACCGGACGTTTTGCCAGGCTTCCAATGGATCAGCATCCAGATCCAATCGTAGCTGGCGGTCCAGCAGCTTCCCTTTGGGTCAGCCTGATCCACCGACCCCTGAGGCAATCGACGCCACACCTGATTCGCAAGTGCACCTTGGCTTGGTATGGACGGGGAAGGCGTGAATCGGGCATTTAAAAAGGGGACACCAGACTAGACTCGACAAATTCACTTGGTTCAAGTTCGCTGCAATGGACTTATAACTTATAGACCTTATAGATGCTTATAGTTTAATACGACACGCTTCTTGATTTGAGTGTTTTCAGCTGACTGCATGGCATGCTGATTCGAGGATTGTTGTGGAGGATGATCCATCCCAGGCAGCGGGAGTGTCCAGATCCGTTGTCCTTGACACGGGTCTGTCGCAGGAGAGATTCCGCTAATTTCATGTGCTTATTTTATTGATGGGTTTGGGGTCATGGAGTCATGGGGTTTCAACCCCTTAAATTGGTACGAGCCACATGTTCTTCACATATCAAGTGAACGCCATTGTTCAGCTAGGTTTGTTTCCTGCGAAGTTTAACATGCAGCCGTGGTTCAGCTTTTCTTTTCATAGCTCACGGCCCAGGAGCATTGGCTCCCAGAAGATGTCAAAACGCAGGAGTGCTAAGCTGCTAGATTCTTCAGCTTGGTGGGTGGATGTCTGGTCAGTCAGCTGCAATTGCACTATTGCCTTGAAGGAGAAGATTTGGCTTTGGTCACCAAGCTTACCTCCAACTGCGGACTCCATCTCGTTTTTTGGACCCAAGTCTGGAAGAGGGTCCCATGTACATTTGCCAATGTGAAGATTTTTTGCGAGATCCACTACAACTGTAACAATCACACAGGGAAATCACACTTGAAATTCCAAGTTCCAACAGCCAAGTGCTGGATACTTTGTCCTGAGTCCCTAGATGTATCTTCATCAGCGGGTCTTCACCCTGTTTTTTTTCAAACATATTCATACTTTTGATGCTTCAGCGAAGAAAAGACATGCCCTCAACTTCCAACCACATCTTCAGTTGTCGTTGAAGGTGCACCCAGCTCCCACGTCGTTGCTGCATAGAGCCTTGTCATGCCTTGTCTTGAGTGGGCACGGACATGCTAAGGATTTTAGTTTCGGTGTATATCTTCTATTTGGCTTTTCTTATTTACAACAAGAAACAGAACAGAAGCAATGGCTGAATGAAACACCAGGGAAATGTCAATTGAAATACCAAGATCAGCCCCCAAACTTTTCCAAGATTTTGATGATTGACAAGTATTTTTCAGGTGATTCAGGTGATTCAGGTGACAGATTTGTGGTGATTTTCCCAAGTCTTTCAACGTTTTTACGGCTTTGGATTTGGGTTGGGAATAAAATTTTGTCGTTTCGGAAACCCAAGGTAAGTCAAACACCTCCCAAACTGCAGCGCATTGAGGTGGAAGTCTCAGTTGCTTTGGTTTTTGTGTGTGTTTTGAACATGTACCTTTTTCCAGTTGTTTCCAACGGTGTTTAATTTCTAGTTCTCTTTTTTGTTTCAAATGCTTTGAAAAAGACTGAATTTGCAATTGATGGTAATGAAGTGTGACTCTTAGAATGCTGCAGCCACTAGTTTCTATTTGTAGCTTGGCTCAGCCTGCCGTGCCGCGAAAGTCTTCCTTCCGAAAGCTTTAGCTTTTTGATGACCATGCTGTGCATTCCACAAGCGAAGAAGGCCTTCGAAGCTTGGATGAAGATGCGAAAAAAGCAATCCATCTTATAATTGATTTGAATACATGCAGTTCTTGTGTACTTCTTAGTTTTTGATGATTCGCCTTGGTGGGTCCAACTGTGGTGTTGTCAAAGTGAGAGTAGGTGAGTTTGTCTCAAGGGTGTCTTGAGACTTACGTTTGGCCAATTGTATGTGATTGGATTTAGATGTGTAATCTTCGGTCTTTGGCTGCATCTTTCTTTGACTGACCTTTCATCTAACGTTTCTTGCCCTTTTGAAATACTACAAATCCTCTCAATAAGCACACACAGACACACCGCCGTGGGCACGCAATTGCTGAGCTTTTCAAATGACAATCCCTTCTCCAACTTGAAGTTCTTTTGCAGTGTGAGATTTGGCCTTTGTGAACAGATGATTTGCGATAGAGTCTAGCGACAGAACTCAACACATGTTGAAAATCAGAAACTAATCGAGTGAGTTTGGATTCCGATGGGCCTTGCAGCATGCTCAAGGACACAATGAGCAATTCGGCCAGCACAGCTTTTGGTGATTCAAGTACCTTGGCAAGCGTTGACTTGTTAGCATTTGGTTTCTACATCTCGTGCGGCAATTTCATGACGGAAAGGTCAAGAATCATCCTTTTGAGCAAATCACTGTTCGTCCTGAACTCCGTGTTGGCACATGTTTTTTGGGTGTTTTCCAAGGTGATGTGGAAAGTGTGGGAACTCTAAGCCCCGCTGGCAGCTTCCACGGTAGCTATGCTACAGAGCCATGCCCGATGGCAGCACAGGTGGTGGTGAAGAGCACCTTCCTTGATGTGGAGGAGCCCAGCCTATTGGAGCGCTTCCGACGCTTACGCAGGGCCGTCACCGAACCAGAGCTCGAGTCCGGAATGGAACGCTACGAGCCTGGAAAGTTCAGTTGGGGAACCCATGGGTGACAATGGAGGGAATGGAGGGGAGCTTGTGGAAAGGTTTTTTGTGCCAATGAATCTTGCAGAAAATTGTATTACAGTATATACTGGAACCTGCTGAGTCATTGGGTTTTGTGAAGAACTGAAGATCAGGTGAATGTAGCGAATAGAAGTTACACCATCAAACAGGAACAACCACCACTGACATCAGTACAACAACAGCAAGAAGAATCACCAGAGCATCAACATCAAAAACGGGAGCAAAAACAACAGCAGTGAGAAAATGGTACTGAATCTTACGCTTGGCGCTTGTCATCACATCACTGTTTTGTTTTTTTTGGGTCTTGGCTTGGCCGGGCTGGTGCAGAAACGCTCAGCAGCAATTTAAACACTCACTTGTAGCATGGGAAATCCACATAACCATTTTTCTGAGGTGACGACGCTGCAGATACTGACCCAGAGACCGAGGGCAGTGATGTGGAGATGCAAGTGCATCAAGTACCTTCCATTCAGGTGATTGCTGTGCCAGAGGTGAGGGCTCCTGAGAGGTCAGAGCCTCGAAAAAAAAACACCTTGCTATGTGTTGAGAAGTCGGCTGAAGCTGAAGTTGCTTATGATGGATGTTTTGCTGATAGGACTGGAAAGCCTCTTCCCGTGGATGTCAAGAGCCAGGACGGAACCAGCAACAGACCCAGTTGATGGTATGATCATACTTTGAGCTAATCGAAGCATACCCAATGACAGTTGCCAAGTATGGACTGAGGGCCGAATGTGTAGCCATGACTAGCCAACAAGAATGTATGTCGAAGGCGTTTCTGAGCGCTGCCCGTTGGTTTGCCTCCTTTGGATTGAAATGGGTTCCTGGGGTCGTTTTTATGAACCCGGAAAGAGCCTCACGCTTCAGGAGCAGGCGAAGACAACTGTAACTTATCTCAATTGTTGAGTGGTATATAATATGTGCAATATATAATATAATATGACTTTAAGCAGTGAGTTCCATTGATGCCACCTCTCAAGACAAGTGAATGGAGGCTGCTCTATCCCTTTTGAACTTCGCTTCTCAGGGTGTCAAAAGCAACTTCTGGGGGTTAGCGTGTCCTGCCTACTGCGGACCTTTCCCCTTGTCATCCTTCTTGCTATCCTACCTGCTGGGGCTCATCAGTGGTCTCTGCCTTTGTGGACTTTTGGTTCTTCACCTTCAGGCCCCTTTGGCCCCTACTCAGGGTTCCGACCCTCGCCCCTGCTCTCGCATTGAGCAGTACCTGCATGAGCGCCAGCTCATCTCACGACGACGTCGTTGAATTGGTACTCAATCTACGTGGACTTCGGATCACTATCTCTGGCCCTGCTCAACCAGCCACCCAGTTGGCCTCTGATATTGCTCGGCTCCCTACACCTCGCTCTGGTGATCACTCTCCTGAATCTACCTACACTTTGGTTTCGTCCCTCCCAGAGAGCCGTCAACCAGTCCAAAGGCAGAGCCCAGTCAGAGAGACAAGAGCTGAGATTGAGGCTTCCTTTGACTTGTGTCCTCATACTTTGCTGGCTGCTGGTTCCCGTTTGTCATCAGCAGGAGTCGTTAGTGGAGCAGACAGAGTCAGGAGAGCTTGGGTTGCAGGACAGTGGGCTAGAGCTGTACTTGCAGGAAGGGCAGGAAGTCCAAACAGGACAGAGCAGTTGGGTGTTAGATCAAGAGTGTACGTTGTCTTGCGTGCACCAGGGCTTTCAGCTCCAACAGTGGTCACCAGCTCAGCAGAGTACTTCAAGCTGGTTGGACGTCTTCAGGATTCAGACAGCTTATCACACTCGTTCCCCTCCGAGACGGAGGCGAGGGCATACTGCCTGGGTGCCGGCATTCCTTTGCCAGCCTCATTGCAGTGATGGCGTTGGAGACCTTGTCCTTGGAGGAGGTAAAGCTCTTCGACACTGGTCAGTACTATGTGTTGGAGTGGCTGGACCCAGAGGAAGAGGATGGCAGAAAGGAGTGTGTGGCTATAGTTGTCATGAAGAGGAGCAATGGTCTTCTTCTGGCCATCCCCACAGGCTTTCTTCCCGAGGAGGTCTTGGCAGCAGGTGCAGAGGACGAAGATTCTATGGTTGGCCGCTCAAGTGTTATAACGGTGGCGGGAGTGCTGCTGGAAGAAGGTGTGGTGAGTCCAATTGGGGCTCAACTTCAAACCTTGGTCGTGGACATGGATGTGGCCGTGCTTGTGCACCTCAGAGAGATGGAGGACGTGGAGCCCATCATGCAAGGCTTTTCGGAAGACGATCCCTACGCAGTCCCTTCTCCAGACGAGCTTTTGGCAAAGGCTCTTGCATGGTTAGAAAGTTTGGACGGCCTTGGAGAGAGATTGGGGTCACTATGGTACACACCTGCGCAAACAGAGGAGAGCACAGAGGAGGCCAAGGTGAGCCAGGGAGGTCTTCCAAAGCAAAGGCCAAAAGCAGCGCCTCGAGGTGGGGGTACTCCTACCGGCGTGCCAAAAGAGAAGGTAAAGAGGCCTACAACGGCTTCTCTGTCAGCGTCGCTTCAGGAGGTGTTGCAGGTCCTGCCGACCCTGACCAACCAGCTTCAGTTAGTATCCCAGAGGCAGCAGAGCATGGAGGACAGACTGGCGAAGCAGAGCAATGTGGCCTCGATGTTGTTTCAACCTTTGGGAGGAGTGGCTTCAGCAGCAAACCCAGCCGACTTGGTAAAGGAGATTCCCAGACCCCCAAGGGTGAAGGCTGCAGCCCCGCTGTTACCAGCAACCTTGGCAACAGCCCCTGTGGATGTGAAGGAGCTGGAGGAGATCAGGACCGACCAGACATTTGGAGGAGATGTGGCAAAGGCCATGTTGGCTCAGAGCGCTGCCTTAACCAGCCTGGTGGCGCATTTGGCCGCGGGTCAAGCCGACCCAATGCAGGAGCTTCAAGGGGGAGCATCTTCGGGCACCAGAGGAGCTTTGGGAAGGGTTCGGCTCCAAGCCGAGTTGGCAAGTCAGAAAGGTCTCTTCTTTCATGCTGTGGTGATGCAGATGGCTCGACGTATGGCCCCGACCAGCAGTGCAGACCAACCCTATGGCGTGCTGATGTCCCAGGGGATCGGCGGCGTGAAGTACTTAGAACGGTTCGGAGGATATGGGAGGCAGAGAGAGCTGGGAGTGGTGATGCATCAAGTGATGGTTGCCTTCGACTTCCTCCTGACAGACAACGTCGAGGGAGCAAAGGATGCAGTGGCACTTCTAGCAGTTATGCTAGAACAAGCGGCTTTAGACCAGGGTCGCTTCGACTTGGCTCAGCTGCTGACATTACAGGAAGATGTCCCAGCATCAATCTTCACGGCACGGAATGTGTCGTCCCTGAGCCGTTCGAGGAGTTTCGCACCCCTGGCAGATCAGAAGTGGGTTACATGCGCATTGGCGTATCTTCGGGAACTCGAGACGATTTCCTCGAAGAGAAGCGAGTTGGCCAGCAGCTCAACTTCTGGAGGTGGAGACGGGCAGCCGAAGGGAGGAGGCCTTGGAAAGACAGGGTCACCAAAGAAGAAAGGAAGAGGAGCAGGCCGTGGAAGAAACCAAGATGCAGAGGAGGAACAGCAGTAGATGCTGCCGATGAGAAGTTCCCCATCGACAATCTTGGTGGCACTTGTGAATTCATTGACTGGGCATTGTGTTTGCCTAGGTGGGTGTTGAGGTCCAGATGTGCCTTTGCTCACCACCTTGCAAGGAGTTTTTCTGGCGTTGCCTTGCCTTCCGTCGTCTTCCCACTGCCCATCCCCTTTGTGGACATCTTCATGAGCAGTGGCCCTCAGCTGAGCAGGAGTCGTTTGAAGACAGTAGCTATGAAGAGGGTGACTCACATCATTGTTCTGGCTATGAACTTTATGTACTTGGGTCGCTTTGCTTCAGATGCTGAGTTGAGGAGGCCTATGAACCAGAAGCAGGAGGCAGTTGTTCAGAGGCTTTACAACCTTGTGGCGGCGTGTGGATCCCAGTCTGGAAGGTTTGACTTTGCCCCAGGCCGGTCCGGTCCTGAATTGGTTGCATGCCTTGATGAGCTGGAGAGGTTTGCTGAGGAGAGGGGCTTTGACTTCGGAGGAGGTTATGCTTCCACCGCTGCTTCTTATGAGCGTCTGGAGCACGACAAGAGGCTGAGGGAGGAGCAGATTGAGGAGCACCCAGAGCTTCAGCCCTACAGGGGACTTTGTGCCACTCGCCTGAAGATTTCTGGTACTGGAACGTGGCCCTTGGCAAGATACCTCGACAGCCCTTTGTATCTCCCATACGAGGAGCCACTTTTCTTGATGCACAACGAGGATGTGAGCCACTTTCCCACTCCATGTTTTGAGTCTGAGGATCGTGAGGAGTATTTCAGGCTCATCAAGAGGTGGGATGGAATTGGGGCTCCTTCGTCTTCATGAGGAGCCATTGAGAGAAGGCCATTACACCAAGGTCTTCAACACGTTCAAAAGCAGCCTACACGATAGGCAGATAGGAGACAGAAGGATAGCGAATTCGAGAGAGAGACATTTGGCAGGAAGCAGCTCCCATCTTCCAAATGGACCCCTTCTACAGAACATCTTTCTTCCCTCAGGCTGCAACTTGAGGGGCGCCATCACTGATCGGCGCGACTTTTACCATCAATGCTGTGTAACATCATCCCGGTCCTGCAGCAATGCCCTGTCCTTTTGATTTTTCAGTTGAGGAGTTGGCAGGTTTCTCAGCTTTGAAGATCTATCGTGAGGAGCTTGCAATGGTTGGGCCACAAGGACGTGAGGTTGTTGGTGATAGGCTGGGTATGCCGGCCTCAGAGAGGAGAAAGAAGGTTGTCCCTGGCCGTTTGTGGCCGGGTTTCGCTGCTTTGTATCAAGGTGATCACCTTGGCGTAGAGTACGCACTTGAAGCACACCAAAATTTGCTGTTGGAAGAAGGTTTGTTGCGAAGTGAGGGACGCGTGCAGCTGAACAGTTGTTTCCCCACAGGTGGGGTCTGTGAAGGTCTCATCATAGACGATTTCTTCGTCATCTCATCCCAGAGGAGAACTGTTGAGAAGGAGGATTCAGCCGCCTTCAAGAGGCTGGGTAGGGCCCGTCAGGCCTACGAAGTTCACAAGCTTCCTGGGTCGGTTGAGAAGGACGTGGTAGCAGAGACTACTTTCAAGGCGGCAGGTGCAGAATGTGATTCCAGTGAGGAGACCTTGTCTAAGGGACTTTGCACTTTGGGAGCTCCCGCAGGAAAGAGGCTGGCACTTTCACTTCTTTCTCTTCGTGCAGCTTCTCTTGGCGCTATCTCTACAAAGCTGGCTTTGAGGTTGGCAGGCAGTTGGACTTCTTGCCTACTTTATCGCCGGTGCCTTTCCAGCATCGTCGATGGATTCTTTGCTTTGCCCCATCTTGGAGGAGAAGGTGCTGAAAACCTGGTTTTACCGCTTTCACGTCGACATGCTCAGGAGCTTGTGTTGTTGTCGGTTGCAGCCCCACTGATGGTTGCAAACCTAAGAGCAGAGGTTGGGAGAAGATTTATGCCACAGACGCATCTTTGGCAAAAGGTGCGATCGTTTCAGCCCAGCTTCCTGAGGAGACCGTCAAGGCCCTATGGTTGGGTGGTGACAAGAAGGGTGGCTACTCGAAACTTGACAACCCCTTCCGTGCAACACTCAGAGCAGTTGAGGAGTTTTCAGATGAGGAGGCAGAGGAGGCTGGTTGCAAGTTCTCCCCAGAGAGGCCGCCCAGTTTCGTCTTCGACTTTGTGGAGATTTGTGGAGGAGTTGGAAAGGTCTCGGAGGCCATGGTTGACAAGGGCTACACTGTAGCACCACCCTTGGACCTAAGCTATTCAAAAGCTTATAACATGGAGGATTCCCAGCTGATGTCTTGGATATTTCATATGATGAGAGAAGGCAGGTTCAAGAGTGCCTTCTGCCAGCCGCCGTGTACAACGTTCAGCCCGGCGGCCCACCCAGCGTGCCGCTCTTACCAATGCCCGCTGGGATGGGACCGCAAAAGACCAAAGGTTTTCAGAGGAAATTTGCTAGCCTTTAGAAATATGGCAGTGGTGAGGTGTGGAATTGCCTATCGGAGGCCAGTTGGCCTAGAGCAACCTAGGCTCTCCAAGATGGCGTGGCTTTCATGCTGGAGGTACTTGCTCTCCTTGGGATGCTCCGAGAGTGTGGTTGCAGCGTGTATGTTTAAGAGCATACACAAGAAGGAGTTCCGCATCCTTTCATACCTTCTTCGTGCTGACCGTCTTGAGAAGAGGTGTGGTGGTGGCCACCAACACGTCAGAATAGAGGGCAAGTACCCAAAGGACTCTGCCATTTACCCCCCAGCTTTGGCCGAGCACTTTGCCGAATGTTTTGCAGAGGCTTTGCAGAGGTCTGAAGATTTGCAGAGAGATGAGGCACCCTATGGAGGAGGTGAGTCAATCTTTGTGAATGACGTTTTGAGGTCCTCTGCATGGTCAGAAGAGAGGAGCTGGTGGTGGAAGTCTCATTCCCACATCAACCTGTTGGAGACCCGGGTTGTGCTCTCACTGCTGCATGAGAAGCTGATGAGAGGAGAGGCTGATAGGAGGAGTGTCATCTTGCTCGACTCCACAGTGGCAAGGTGCGCGATTTCAAAAGGCCGCTCTTCTTCAAAGGCCTTGCAGCCTTTGCTGAAAAAGGCGTGTGCAGTGCAGATTGGAGCAGGTCTTTTTCCTGCTCTAAATCATGCACCTACAAAGTTAAACGTCTCTGACGATCCTACAAGAGGCAGAGAGATCAGAGAGAGCTCCAGGCATTCAATCTGTGAGGTGGTGCCTTTGGAGACTTTGAGAGAGCTTCATATGAGGAGGCTTCCTCGCTTTGCTGCAAACTGGGTAAGACTTTTTCTCTTGGTGACAATCTTGCAGCCTTCAGAGGCGGATGGTTTTGCTTTTGGAGGAGTTGGTGTAGAGGCTGAGGAGCTTGTCACCCTAGTTGCAAGAAGCTTGGATTTTGGGATCTCCTTCCCTGGGATCAGTACTTCCCTTTTGAGCCAGATCATCATCTCATTGCCTTGCTTGGACTTTAGCTCTTCCCTTTTCAGTTGTGGACTTGTTCTCTTCGTCATCGCTCTCTCTGCTTGGATTTCATGCAGAGTTCTACCAGCTAAGACCCCTGAGAAGCTTGTTCGTGGTAGACAGTTTTTAGGCCCCCCGGTTTTTCTCGTTTTTCTTTCATGTTTCGCCATGGTTGGTGCACCTATGGTTCCTGAAAATCGAGATGAGATCGCGAGGGCTGAGCAAAGGTCTGCAATTCATTTACAAGCTGACAGGGTTGTTTTGGCCCAGACGAGAAACAATCGGAAGAGGCTCTTACTGGCTTTTCAGACTTGGCTGCATGATGAACACAGTGTGGCTTGGGACGACTTGATCTTTGCGTCCCCTCCTGATCCAGAAGCTATCTGTCAGTGGTTAGTCCTCTATGGGAGGGAACTTCACGCTGCAGGGAAGAGCTACAACAAGTATGTCGAGACGATCAACGGCATAGCGACTGCACGTCCAATTCTAAGACGTCAAATGGCCCAAGCGTGGGATTTGGCTTTCGCTTGGCTGCAGGACGAACCTCATCAGCATCACCCAGCGCTTCCACAGAGCATACTGCTATCCATGCTGAGCACAGCACTGCTTTGGGGCTGGCCGGTCGTTGCAGCAATTCTTTCGCTGGCATGGGCTGGGGTGATGAGGATTGGCGAAGTCATTTATGCTTGCAGGCGAGATTTGGTGCTACCCTCAGATTCGGCACCGGACATCGACTACATTTTGGTCAGGATCAATGAGCCAAAGTCAAGAGGACGTGCCGCTCGCCACCAGAGTGCTCGCATTGACCCTGCAGATTTAGTCAGCCTGATATCGAAGGTGTTTGAGAACTATGCACCATCAGACAGGCTGTGGCCGAGTTCAGCGGGCACATTGAGACGGAGATTCAATTCTCTACTTTCAGCAGTTGGGTTGCCTACAACCCGTGGGCCTTGGGGCAGGCCTTATGATCTTGGGTCTTTGAGGCCCGGAGGAGCTAGTTGGCTTCTGATGCGGACGGAGAACACAGAGCTGATTCGCCGTCGTGGTAGGTGGCAATCTATGCGCACCTTAGAGATCTACCTTCAGGACATTCAAGTTGCCACAGCTCTTCATAAATTGGATGAGCCAGTTCGCAAAAAGATTGCACAGCTTGCAGCTGGTTTTCCTTCCATTTTAGAGAAAGCCCTGGTGAATTTGATTTGCAAGATCCCTTGCAATGCATGGTTCTTTTTGTACGCCCAGCCATCATAGACGGTTGAGAGGTGGAAAGTGTGGGGCATAGTGGATCAGTTGCCCAAAAAATCGGGCTGACTTAGACTTCCTCCCCCTGGCAGAAAACATGCGATGGCTGCTTGACTTTAAGCAGTGAGTTTCATTGATGCCACCTCTCAAGACAACCCCCCCACCACAACCCATGGTCATATGGCTGGGCTAGGATCAGTTGCCCAAAAAATCGGGCTGACTTAGACTTCCTCCCCCTGGCAGAAAACATGCGATGGCTTTATATACTTCGTAGCTACCACCAGCCCACCAAGTAGGATTTCATCTCAGAAATGAAGCCGCCGGTTTGTGTCAAAAATGGCAGTGAAACTGACATTTTTGAAATATTCTACAAACTTCAGATGACAGTCCAACAGGTCCCCATGACTTTGACACTCTAAAAATCACTCGACTTCACCAATGATTGTTGTGAACGCAGCGTAGCTGGAGTCCACCAAAAATTGTGACATGAAAGAAATTGAAGGATCTAAAATGAGGGAAATTCATGAATTTTACACCCTGGAAGATTTATATATGTTGAACCCTAAAATGGTGGTTGTTTGGGTTCAGTGTGAATTTTCCGGATTTCATTTGGGTGATTTTTAAGTTCCAGCCGTGAATTTTCAGGGGTGTATTTTCTGAAATAATCCTGATATACCTGATTGGTGCTCAATCCTCACCTTGTTTGCTCATTTGCTTTCGTCATTGTGTAGGGGAAATAGTCATACTTCGCTTATTTGCTCCATCACTAAAGGCACAGCCCACAATGTTTTTTTCACTTCACCTCCTGTATAAACCAAAAAAGAAGCAAAGTCCAAGTGTTCACTGCCCTTTTGCAAAAATCATTTTTCTATAGGTCCGCGTTCCTTTTGTTATGAGCAATGGTAGTTTACGAGGGCTATCCCTTAGAATATTGGGACTATATAACCCCTTACAACTAATATGGGTTTAACCATTGTCTATCACCATCTAAGCATCCAAATAAATTGGTGATACTTCTGCCTTCTCATTCTAAGGAATGCAACAAGCAAGGGTTTCTGCTTGATTCCTTGGAGAAACCTTTTCCACTTTCCAACCTTCGGACTTCACTCCTCAGCTTCGGCTTTAGCAGCTTTAGCCAAGCGCGGCTCCCAAATCTCTTGATTTGCCTGGAACCAACCGGAAGTACACTCTGGTCAACTAACATAGCTATGGCAAGAAAATCCACCAAATTTTGATGGTATATACCAGGACAAAATGTGGATTTTCCCTGGCTATATGTTAGTTTACCGGAGGGTGTGTTGTCGTTTTTGTTTGGGGATGTTTTCCCAAGATGCCTCCCATGTTGTTTTTTCTCCCAATCCGAAATTTTACGAGGGAAAAAAGTCCTCCAAAAACCAAAACGAAGATATCAAGGGTTTTGGATGATGCGGACAGTGAAGCTTTTTGATTCCATCTGGCTTATGCCTCGGATCTACCCCCCAGCTGGCTCATCACCAGGATGACATGAAACATGCTTTGGGCTCGCAAATCCCAACTCATTTGGCACTGCTACTTCCTGGGTGGGGGGGGGGTATAGATCCAACTTATGACGCCTCATTTCAGATGTTTAGCCAGAGAAAATGATCTTTTTGTGGGATGTTTTTGTTTCAGATTTTTCAGGGGAATGTTCTATGGCTGTGTTAGATTTGACTCAAGTTGCTGTAAAGACAGAAAAGATCCCATGTTTCTGGGATGTTTCATTGTGAATCAAAGCTAGAGATGTTTTTCTTTGCGGATTTGCAGCTTCTGCCCCATTCCTTTAACATTCTGAATTACCCTCCTGGGAACGATCACATATCCCCTCCCACAGCACTTTTCAAGATTATTTTCCTTTTCCCAAGGCGGGATATGTTAGTTCCCTGGAGGCTAGTACAAACATCTTCAGCTGCCGAAATATTCCCTTGTTTATCATCAACTTTTCTAGCTGGAGTTGGTAGCCTCAAAAAATCACCAACCAACCAACCAACTACCCTCCCCGAAAAGCTATGTATGGTTAGTTTCCGGGACCGTAACCCACCCAAAAAAAAAAGGTGGCCCAACATAAAGAAAAAACATCTTCACCATAGCTTATTGAAGAAATTGAGCCAGGCAAAAGGCCGGGAAATATCCAGGAATCCCATCTTGTTTTCATGTGTTTATCTTTTTTTCATTTGAGCAATGAAAAAAAAACCTGGTTGTTTAGGTTGTATAGGGGATTATACTACCCAACTTTCTGGGGATTTTAATAAGCCAATATAAGGATCCCTATAAACCAACCAGTATAATGGAAAGTAGGAGGGTTTTTTTCGTAGCTCATTTGCCTTAAGAATTCGTCCCACCCTCCGAATTGCCTGATTTGCGGCTCCAAAAAAATCACTCTCCCACCCTCAGTCCCCTCGTGGTGGATTGGTGTTCCCACGCCACACCTGTAGGGTTTCAAAGACCTTCCGCTGGCGTCGACAAATTGACATACCTCGGGTCAGTGAGATGACTCCCCCGAGAACTAACGCATTCGTCACCTGAAAAGGGACCATTTTAAAAGGATTTTGCTTAAAATTTGGTGAATGAACTATCATTTTCGTCAAAAACAATTCACCCTTCCAAGAAACTTCCATGTTCAGTGTTGTTTTGGCAGGTACATCATTTTGAGACCACCCTGATACTGTTGATTGGAATAAACCTAGCTAAGCGCCGGAATATAAACCCAAGGTGAATAAGAGGATAACCTACCCAATAACTGGCCTCCTTGAAAAAGGGTACATGGATACCTATTTCATGGTGATTTGCAAAAGGTGACTCCTTTTTAATGTGGCCATTTTTGGGTATCTATGTTAAATTCTAGGGTGTATCTCAAACGGGTGAAACAGTTTCTTCAGTTTCGATCATGTGGCCGTTTCTACCCACATTGGACTGGTTCCGGACTCCCTTGAAGCCCAGATTTGCATTCACATCCCATTCAGCTTATCTCAGTGGGTTTTTTGGAGACACCCAAGTCACCACAAAATATAACTACACACCACAGTAAAGCAATCAACCACCAACCTGTGCCCTAGTAATATGATTCAAGTCCCTCAATAAAGCTTGATTAAAGCCACTTGTCAGCAGGGTAACGTCCGTTGATCATAAAATATGACCACTCCCTTTTACCTTGCTTTTTTTGCACTGCTCAGGGCAATCATGTGACAAGAGCCACCACTGACTTGCTACATGCACTGATCACCACTGACGTCATCACCGCACGGATCTTGTTGTGTGTGATGGTGACTCCTAGCACACGAAACTGCAAGTCACCTTCGAATTGCGAGATCAAACGATACATGGTGTTGCTGCGTGTGGTGGCTCTGCAGCGTAAAATCTGTTCATTAAAACGTGCCAAAGATAGGATTTGGAGCAACATGTACACAGATACAATGGGACCTGAGTGCATGCTGGCTAAAAGAGCATATTGAAGTCCAAAAAAGATAGAGCGCAAAAACATAAAGACCATGGCCACTACAAAGGCAAAGACTGATGTACCTTCCAATAAGAAATGAAATCGCAAGAAAGTGGTCCATCGAGTTTTGGTGTATCTCACTTCCACCATGAATTCCTCGAAGACTTCTTCCGTACCTGTCTCTACCGTTCGAGTCAGTTCCGCTGCCAAATGTTCTAGATCTTCTTGAAGCAGAAGCGTCGTTGCCATGTGCGGAAAGGCTGCGGGCGCTAAAAACAGAATATACGTCACCATCAGTGGTATTTCCCGCAGAGGACGACCGCTCGTGAACATCTCAAAAAATGCATAGGAAGGAGACAACACAAGACCTAAGCATAACCAAAGAACCATTTCGGAAACTCGAAGATCAGTGAGCGCCAGATTGGCCACTCGTACCAGTTCACTTCTTCTGCTGTAGCGTTTCTTCCGTGCACAATGCCAATGAAGGGCCAAACCACCAAATTCCGTAAGTGCAATGAGAAAAGCCAAGGTTGAAACAACATGCCAGGAGTGTCGATCAACATCAGTCTCCCAATTTTGAAGCATCAAGATCAGGTGGAAACACCTGAGATTTAGACAAAAAAAAATCCCGGAGTGGTGGCTGAACCACCCCAATTGAAAAATATGCTCGTTTGAAAGCACCACCTAGGAAAGATTGTTTTCACAAAAACTTCTGATGTTTTTTCATATTTTTTCTTGTGGCCTTGGAAGCAATAAGAAGAAAATTCAACCTAGATACAAGGTGGCCCCCTACCCTTTATAACTAGGGTTATATCTACAGTTATGGTCCAATTTATTGGGGTTATAACTCTAAAATTTTGGGGGCTTGCAAGTGTCGTTGGGGTGATCCACTCTCCTTGAAAAACTGTCAAGATGTTCACCCTCAAAACTCTACCCCAGGTCTTCCCACTCAAAGCCGGACAGAAAAAAATGATCCCAAGACGAAGAGAGTGCCAAGTGGGGAGCATTCCATGCTATCACAAAAAAATGCAGCCAGTTTTTTTTTAGAAGAGCTACCCGGATGAGAGAAGGTGGGAAAAGTCCGCGAAAAAAAATGCTCTTAGTAGGCCAGCCTGCAATTGATCTACACTCAAAACTCCTTGCAACGATGGAAAAAACAGTTGCTTCTGTCAAGTCAGCCACATTCCAGCAAAGAAAATTACATAGATGTAGACAGACATGCCAAAAGCTTGCCAAGACCATTTCTTGTTGGTCCCTGCCATCTCCAATACTTTTCGTGCCCTGGGAGACATTTGTTCTGCCACATCTTCACATTCCTCAGCTCCTCCACATGTCAAAGGCTCCATCAACTACAGCTATGCGTGGAAAAATCCATGTGACGTAATGGGTTTTTAGTGGCGTATGGCCATCGTTTTTTACCGTTTTACATATGAATTTCAACTATAATTCTTAGGAGAAAAAGATGTCAATAAGAGCTGTATGTAACCCCAAGTAGGGCCTATTAAGTTGATTGCTTCAGAAATTGGAAGGTCGGCCCAACTATCAAAGTCGTTGGATTTCGCCACGTTTTTCCCCACCAATTTCCCAAAACATCCTAGTACAAGGCTGGGCCCCTACGACCGTTATAAATGGAATGAAATAACCCCTATAAATGGCCTTATGAATGGGTCTCACTGGTGTTTTTGTTCACCCCTATAAGTGGAGTTATGGACCCCTACGTATCACTGATTTTTCGGGCCCACCTTCTACGGTCGTTCGCCAAATTTTTTCAGCTACCAACAGTGGCCCTGTGGGACCTTCTTTTTCGATGCCTGTCTCCGATCTTTGAAAAAGATCGAAGTGACTTGTCGCTAGGTATGCTTACCATGATCTCCAAAATCTAGTCAAAAGCAACTTCGTAAAGGTTGGAAACTTCTGTAAAGAACAAAGGTTTTATCCAAACCCCTTCCATAAAGGCCAGCAGGGAACTTTTAGTTACTTTTTCAATGGAGGCCATGATTCGTCTCCGGCTTTGTAGGCGCCGTTGTTTTTTTCGGTTTTCTGAGCCGAAAAAGCCCCAAAAAAAACACGGGTGAAAGTTCGCCACACCTTTTTCGGTGCCAGGAAGCGTCAATTTTTTTTGGGGGGGTCCGTAGTCCGGAATTTATGGTTGCTAAATGGTTCAATCTGCCTGTAACTGGGTGATATATCATGGGTTGTGATCAGATGATCCTAACTTTTGATGCCTACCCACCTCAGCATCACCGTAGTATTGGGTGATTCTCCCAAACACATACTGACGATGAACATGGAAAAAGACGTCGAAAAAAAAACAGAAACGACCATCTAGTAGGTGAAGATGTATTGGTTCAATATTATCATAATGTGGATACGTGCAGATTGTAATAGACAAAAAAGGATGGATTGATGAAATGTCTGATATACTCTTTTTGCAATGTCCCAACGCACAACTTGCTACAAGATTTGAGCTCGAGTATAGTTGAAAAAACTGGCGGCTTTTGCAAGGGCCATTCTACTACCAATTCAAACAAAACCCCTCAAAATCACTGTGCATTTGTAATTTGTACTGTTTGATCCCCCCAAAAAATGGCTGGCATTTAATGACCCCTTGTTCTCCCCCACCCAAACATAAGCCAACGGAACTCTCCACACGCTCTTGTTGTCGGTATTCTTTCAGAAATCGTGCCTGGAGCCGGGACGACGCAAATCACCAAAAAAAGTTGTCCATTCCTCAACTTCGCCAATACAAAACGAAGCTACACCCGGGAAGATTAACATAGAACCTCAGAATACACCCCTGGAAAAGGAAAAACATCTTCCAAACCATCATTTTCAGGTTCTATGTTAATCTTGGGGGGTGTAGATGGTGTTCTAGCTGGTGGTTTGTTTCCCACCCATTTGAAAAACATGCAACCGTCGAATTGGATCATTTCTCCAAGGTTCGGGGTGAAAAAGAAAACATTGAAAACCACCACCTAGTGTTTTTTTTCCCACGCAGGGATGATTTCCGTCCCCAAGGAGGGAAAGTTGAAAGCACCAAACAGAAGGAAATGTCAGATTTTTCTCAAGCAACTGGCTGGGTAGTTGGTTTTATTCTTGGGGTGGATAAGGTTAACGGTGCAGTTTTTCATTTCAAGGGTTTTTTTTTTCTTGAGATTTTGGGTTGGCCATTCCACATCAATCCAATCATCCTATCCTACAACCTTAACACCCCTTACAATGTGCGCCCCCTACCAGTTATAACTGGGGTTTTATCTCCACTAATAGGGGTGCAATAATTCCAGTAACCTATTTGTAAGGCCATTTGTTGTGGCCCCATACCTCCATTTATAACGATGTTTTCGGGCCCACTTTGTAGATGTCTAAAAAGGATTTTTGGTTGGCATTTCAGTTGCCTTAGCTGAAACTTGGTGCTAAATCTCACCACAGGAATCAGGTCGTTGATGGAAGAAATCCGGTTCGCACCAGTTGAGGTTGGTAATAAATCCCAAAAGGTTTTTTATACGTACCAGGTTAGGCGGATTTCTTCCATCAACAGCAGTTGTGGGAATCCAAAAAAAAGAACACTTACTTTTTTGTAATGGGCGGTTGGAGCACTTCCCTTCCAGGTTTATGGATCGACACGGAAGGAAGTTTAGGTTCAATGCATGTTTTTTGCAGTGATTTGAGGCCAGCAACCCCCCCAAAAAAAAAAGATGTGGTTGCTGGTCATGATTGGTGCGTAAAAAACAGGGTGACACTAGCCCTTTGGCCTCCGGTAAATTGTAAGAACTGGTTTTAAAGCGGGAAATACATGTTCAAGTTCAAATGCATCAATTTGCGTTCTTATAAAAAATCATTCACAGGACATATACAAATACAACGTACAATTTTCCAAAACCTCCATCCAATGTTTTCGTTTCTTGTCCGACCTTGAAGTCAGCATAGCCACCATCAGCAGGCCTTTGTTGTAGCAACATCTCATGGATTATACCCCCCACAGAATCAACAAGTTCAACCTGAACAATGGTCATTAATTGCAGAGCAGAGCAGAAGAAAGGAACGGAACAGAGCAGAGCGAAGAAAGGAACAGAGCAGAAAGAGGAAAGGAACAGCAGAGTACATTAGCATATGTGGCCTTGATTTGTGCTTTCTTTTCTTCCTCAAAGGCCTGCACACGGTCACCAGCTTCTGCATCAGTCTTCAAGGTCTCACATGCCAACATGATGTCATCACGCGGCACTCTGGGGCTGCAGCAGCGCATCCTGGAGAGATCTGTGTAAAACCCGCTGACAAAGTGTGCTGTCCTTGATCACCTTCCTAAAAGCAAGCAAACCAGACAGCCACGAAGCAAGCAAGTACGCATAGGAAAGAACAAGGAAGAAAGAAACAAGGAAGGAAGGAGGTTTTTCTGATTTTAGTTTCATAAGTTCTGCTGGTTAGACAGACAGACAGACAGACAAACAAACAAACAAACAAACAAACAAATATACATTCCCCCGTAAGTTGGTGTGATTTGTTGCAATTTGTTGGCCAAACTTCAGAACTTTGACCTCAAACTTCTTTGGTTTTCTGGGGGGGAGCAAGCAAAATAAACGTTTCTCAACGACTTCATCCTCCAACTATCCTCCATCCTAACTATCTCTGGGGTACCCAAACTTGGAAGTGCTCGGGCCGCTACCTGATGTGTTGTTCAGAAGCCAAAAGAACCGTGAAGATATGAAGTCCTGAATTGCTTGCTGGAGCAAGTAAGTTGCATTTCAACATACCATAATGAAAATAGATGCGACATCAACTTACTCACTAGTTGTGACCACAACCATAAACCACCCAGTATTTCTGGTGATTTTAAGATAAAAAAACCTTTACCCTAAAGGAATCTCATCAAGATTCTAAGACTGGTTCATGGTTGAATCACCCATTTGAGAAAAATATGCACAAGTCAAAATTGGTTTAGGAACAAAAAATCCCTAAAGATTGGATCTGGGTTAAAACAAAAAAACTTTGAAGTTTCAGGCCCCCTAGAAGACGATGAGAAGGTCACAGTCACCTTTTGCGCCCAACGGGCCGTTCATGCCTCACCTTTGGGGATTTGATATAGCCGCTATTAGTACTCTAGTCGGCCGTAACAAAAAGCAACTGGAATTTAGCCTCCCTGAAAACTAACAGCAAGTTTGCCCCTGAAAATGGATGCTTGGAAGACGATCGTTTCCTTTTGGGGCCCGGCCTATTCTCAGGGGCGCACTGTTAGTCTCAGGGAGGTTAAGGTGAACAAGGTTTAATTAAAAAAAAAACATCATAAGAAAGCCTACCAGAAACTTTTCTAAAGCCAACCGGTTAAAAACGGATTTCGGAAAACCCTTTTTTTCAACCTGGGTCATATTAAAAAGTAAATCATCACTCAATTTAAATTTCACCTGGGTAAGTATTGAGTGATGACAAAATTGTTTTTGACCTGGTTTTACCATTTATTAACCTGGGCATTCCCAATACTTACCACAATTTTTGGGAATGCAACCGTTTTTTCCCTCAACATTTGATGACTTTTGTCAAAAAAAATCCCCCATCTCCTTCCCAGAATCCCTTCCCCCTATTTCAAAGAAGCCCCGTTTCACCTGACATCTCGCCAGATGTTGGAGCTGCCTTCAGAACAAAATTTGACGAAATCAATCACCCAGCTCCAGAAATCTCATTGCGAGGTAACTTTGGATCAATATGTTCCGGCTTGAAGGGGGAAACGTTGACAGGGGTCATTAGATTACCAACCCAACACCCCCAAAATGAGTAATACAATAACTCCCAAGGGTCGTTGCATCGATTAAAGATTGGTAGCAAGTTTGACTTGTGCAATGGGGGGATCGCTTCGTTTGTCATTTTCATCATGTACTAATAACAGAAAAGGGAAAGAGATTTATTGCACGACAAATGTCCCATATTTCTTCCCAGCTTCATTAATAGGAGAAATCCATCGCAACAGACTAGTGATGATCACTTCACCCAGAATTTCAGGCACCTAAAATGGAGGTACTGAACCTTATTTTACATCTTTTATAGGTGAGTACCTCCATTTTACGTACCTGAAATGGTTGGTGATCACTACCATGAGCCACTATGCATATGTCTACCTATGTTTAGTTAACAATGTTTGTTCTTCTCAGCTTCTAATCATCTGAGTCATCATGGCTGATTTTCCTTCATACCTGATGAAAAAACTATATACATTTCCACTAATCACTAATCCCATACTTCTTTTCTGGTTGTAGGGGGTTCCGGGATGTATATACATATCTCTATTACAGATGTGTATATTATACACATCTATATATTATATCTATTATCTATTATAAACGCTATTTTTCAAAAAAACAGATCCCCCCAATGGGAATAAAACACACACACCATCCTCAATCCAAACAGCATCCAAACAGCTCTTGCCGGCTCTTGCCTTCAGATTTGCAGCACCTGCATGCTGCAGCAAGGAGGATGTTGAGGACCTTGGATCCAAAGCACAAGACTTTTATGGGCCCCTAGAATCTCCAAAAAAAGGCAGGCTTCCTTACCTTCCAACAAAATTGCACAAATTAAAACAACCTTGGAACATATCTGATATAATGTTCAAGCCGGAAAATGCTGTTCCGCAGCATCAGTTTTTAGGGTCTATGTTCATTGGTTTTCTCCAAGGTTGTTTCAACACACCTTTAGAATGCACCCCTAAACCTTTACGAACAGGCCACAAAGGGATTCATTTCATAGTTAAGTGCTTTTCGGGAGTGCATATGTTTTCCATTCATCGATCAATTTTGGATAGGTCTTTCAAAAAAATCTACGCTTACCATTTTTTTTTCTAAATTCGAGCACCCTTCCCAAAATGCAATTGCTGGGAAGGCCCAATCATCTTTTAACAAAGAAATCAATCACGGAAGGTGTAAGTTTTGTAAGGCACTTCCATACAACAAATGAACCCCCGAAAACCTGTTAGATACGGAAGTCCAAATCCCAAGCGTTATACCCACTCACAACTGGAATAATTTGTAGGGTTTACTGGGGTTATAAGTATGACATTTACAAAAACGCAAACCGTTCGAAACACTCAGGTTCGAAACGTTATTTGTAGGGTTTACTGGGTTATACATTTGTAGGGTTTTACTGGGTTCGAAACGCCCAAAAAATGTATGCTGAAGATGACACCAGGTTCCTTTTTCCTAAGCACTGACTTATGACTCATGTGCAGCACCATTTTCGCCAACTGAGCTTGCAGCTTTCGAGGTCTCTTGGAAATCGTCCTGCCACAGGCAGCTTCAACTGACTGAGCAACGTTTCAAAATCCTTGTGACATATCATTATACTGGTTGATTAAGAAGGATTCTTATCGTGGGCTTATTATAAGCGCTATTTAATTGTGTACATCATAGGGATTGTAGTACCATTTTTCATCCTGGTTGGTTAATAGGGATCCTTAGAAAATCGCTTGGAAAATAATCCGTATAGAACTGGGTAGGATCTCATCCCCCACAGCAAATCACCAAGGTTCACTGGCTGAGTCGTGGTGATGTCTGCTATGAAAAAATGATCATATATATGCATGGAAACAAAAAAATCCCCAAGGAGGAATAATATACAAAACCATGCTTATTGACACACGGATCATCATCCAAGTACCTGTTTATATTTTTTATGATCCAGCAAAAATCTGCGAGGATTTGGAGCGGGTAGCTGTATCATGGATTTCTGCATTCTACTGTAGATCCTTCCGGGTTGAGGATTGAACGAACCCATCATGCAGACCCATCGTTCCAAAACGTCACCCAAAGTCACATCTCCGGGTTTTTTCAGCATCAGGAAAACTGCCCGTGGTGTTTTTTTGAAGGGGGAAGTTCCCCTCAGTGCTTTGTTTTTTTCCAAAGTTTCCAATAAATATGAACAAAAAGGGACGAGGGCAACAAGAACAACACCGTCCTAGCAATTCTTTTTGACATTTTTGGGATGGTTAAGTGACCCTTTAAGAGGCTAAGTTACCTTCAACTAGGGAATACAAAGGTCACTTTGAATCACCTGTGTGTTATTGTTGGTTTTTGTTGGTTCCAAATCATGATGAATTGTTTCAACTTTTTTTCCCAGGTTGGAAGTTACCAGTCCTGGACGCGCCTGATTTTCTCAACATATGCCCTGAAATGGTTGGACGATGAAATGTCCTTTTGAAATGGTCCTTTTTGAGGGAAAGTTTTCCAATTTTCGGAGGGGTAAAATGATCTCCAAAAGTGTTACAGTGTCAATCATTTTCTAGTTCGTGGTTTCAACCTATCTGAAAAATATGCTCGTCAAATTGGATCATTTCCCCAAGTAGGGGTGAAAATAAAAAAAATATTTGAAACCACCAAAAGCCTTGGAAAGTTGTTCCAAAATTTCAATCCTCACCACCCAAAATGGCTGACAACATCTGACATCATTTGACCATCTTAAATTCCTCTTTGCGGCAAAAAAATGCTGAAACGATATGGAAGACGGAAACTTCAAAATGTCCCAAAATTTTGGGGAATGGTCTGCCAACCAAGTCTTTTTAAGCCAATCAACTCGCACTTCAAAACTTTCAAAGTGCGATGTTTCAAACAAGACAAAAAACATCAAAAACAAAAACCTGCCGAACTTTCCGAACTGGAAAAAAGGAACATGTACCCTCCCTGAAACCAATATGACACTGACAAGGAAGCCTTTCCCAAAGGAAAATCATCTTCCAATCCCCAATTTTCAGGTACGATTTGTGAGTTTCAGAGAGGGTAAGCTATACTAAGTATCTGCTCCCCAAAAAAAAATACAAAACATCTACTTGGATGTCCCAGGAAGTTCGTATCAATGGTTAGTAAATGAGTTATTTCACCTACTTATGAATGGGGTTTTGTTGGGGTTATAACTTATAACCAACTAACTTCCTCGGTTTCAAAAAATACCATCCAGCTCCATTCCTGCCCTCGTGGTTCCGCCTGGAGGGTCGTTTTTGCGCTTCAGTGACCTAAGAATCCCCAAGGACCCTCCCATGGAAGGGTGAGTTTGAACCTGTTTGAATAGCAGGGGTGAAAAATGCTCCTCAAAATGACCGCCGCTGGATTGAGGGGGAAATCGGATTCTCAGGGGAAGAAAACAAAAATGTGTGTGGGGCAAAAATTGTTGTGTAACAAGTCACCACCAGGATGACATGAAAAAGTTTTTTTAGGTACGATAATGGGGGTAGCGGGCAATCCCAAAGCTAAATCAACTCACTTTCCACGAGCAGATTTCGCATCCTTGGGGTGAAACTGTAAGCTTTGAAAAACACAACCGCCGCAGCTTGGAGCTGTAAAAACCTTGGGACAAAAAATGTCTTTCCCTCGAAACTCAAGAGCAACTTTGAAATCAATGGTTGGTTCAGATGATCTGAAACCTTTTGGGGCATTTCAGTCAGCCAGGATCTGCCAGGTGCCTTTTGCTTAACAAGCTTTTGGGAGTGGAAAAATACCAAGGAATTAATCCAAAATGTTCATGCCCCAAAAGTATCCCCATTTCTGCCGGTTACACGTCATAAAAAAATCAGGGGGAGCCTAAAATCTGTTGAATCGTCCTGTAAGAATTCACTATGTTGCAAGGAGTTTTGTTGGGCGCCCCCTTTTTTCGTACCAGCCAAAAACAGCCGTTTTTTGTGTGGACTTTACAACCGCAAAAAGTCATCATTCACTGGGTTCCAAATCGCAAAACAAAGACATCAGAATATGACGTTTTTAGGACCAACAAAAAAGAAAAGGTATCCAACTCTCAAGCCATTCATTTCCATGGATAACCACAGCACCAAGTCCACAACCACTAAAGGAACGAAATATTCGGTGACCCCCTGGTGACAACGCTAAGAAAAAGTTGCAGCAAAAAAAACGGTTTCTTTCCACAATGACCTCACCAATTGGAGGTTCCCAACCACTTGGAGGATCATCCAAGTAGTTCACACATGTTTTTTAATGGTTAAGTCCCCTATATATATACCTACCTGGACTTGTGGGACCCCCTGCCATTTATGGCCGAAATTCATGGTTGCAATAAATGGGGGTGATCCCAACGACTTACTACACCCTGGAAGATTAACCTACAAATCACCCATGAAAAGAAAGGAAAATGATCTGAACCAAACCTCCATGACTATGTTCCATGTTAATCTTCAGGGGTGTAACCGGGATGAGCTATTCAGGGCTTCCTACTTACCTAGCTTTGGGGTGGCCCTCCAACCAGCCCACCGACCGCCCCGGACCGTCCAGCCAGGCCCCAAAAACTCCGGATCAGCCATGGCAGGCAGAAATCCGACGGAGGCGATGAAGAAAAGGAAAAGGTGGCTTGGTATTTTTTCGGTAAAATCCAAGGAACATGGCCAAAGTAAGAACCCCAAACCAACATAATGTAAGGCTAATTTGCTGATTTACCGTCTGTAGCCTTGGCAAGGCTTAGGTCTCGTGCGAAAAGCACTTCTTTTTGTGGGTTGCATATCAAAGTGCGAACTTCAGGTATTTTATTGGGACGATTCCTAGGAGTAGCCAAGTCATGCTGGGGATGATGACCAAATTTGGTGGGGGAAGATGACTTTACCATGCACAAAGTCGCAAAGATATCAAGAAGCCAGAAAGATAAAGAGATAGACAGGCTGTATCAGTTCTTGGCCACTGGAATATCACTTGCTATCAATATTTGTTGGATCAAATTTGTGGGATGACATTTTTCAACAGGTAATTTCACGTCATCAGTCGCATTGCTTTGGGCATCTTACCTTGAACCAAGCATTTTAATGTCGCAATGCCCTGGCAATTCTGCGTTTTTTTGGTGACCTTTTTGGGATGGTGAGTTCACGTGACCATTTCAAAGGTTACTGGTGACCTCCAACTATTGGGGGTTCAAAGGGTCACGAATTGAATCACCTGGACGACTTTTTTTCGAAGTTGGATGGGATCCAGCTCATGGAATCTAGGTGTTTAACAGAGTTCTTGGGCAAGATTTCCCCTTCAAAAAGAAAGGGGACCCACCGGAATATTCCACTCGAAAATCACCCAAAATTTATGCCCTTCTAAGTTATGATTTTTCTGGGTCTGATTAAAAAATGGGGGGGTAGAAAAGCGCTATAATTACCCTTTGTTGGCTGGAAAATTCTACTACTCATACACCATATTGCGTTGTAGCTGATTATGTGTTTTTTGCATCGCCACCAAAGGTGTGCTGGTCACCTATTTCACCATCAAACAGGACCACTAGGATGTCCCGCAAAACTTAGCAACACACTTCCCAAACCGAAGATTCCTAACCACCAAGCAGCCAGATATCATCTAAGTGGTGGTTGTTTATTCGCATCTTGGAACGCCAGTGCATTGACTCAAAAAAATATTAATTTAGGTGCCGGAATCTGGCGGGAGTTTCAACCAACGAACGATGAATTTCCATCCGTATATCATATATACCCGTTTCTGGGACACCTGGACGACTGCCACATAATCCAACTGATCCACCCAAAAAGTAAGAAAAAAAACGTCCTATTTGACTAAGAAATGTCAACTTCTTCCATTTTGATGTCATCAACTTTGATGTAGTCACAGGCTGTAGAAAAGGGGTCAAGAGAGTCGAGATATTACAAGGTGGGCCCCTACCCGTTCTAAATGGACTTATAACCCCGATAAGTGGCCTTTTACATGGGTAACTGGGGTTATAACCCTACTTATAGGAGTTATAACCCTACTTATAAGTGGTAGGGGGCCCACCTTGTACCAACCCAAACAATGCACCAGAAAACAAGGACAAATCGCATTGTTTGATCCTCCCCATAATCGAAAAAATCCAGCGATCACCGCTTGGGATGTACAAAAGCCTGTAAATAATGGGGGTAAGCTACCAACCTCAACTGGTGATCGCCGGATCTCTTCCATCAACAGCATGGGTAATTGGATGATCCCTGAAAAAAAAAACTTGGGAGGTCTCCCGGTCACACGAGTCGTAGGCCTCAACGAAGGTTGTGAGCGGCTCAAGCGTGAGCTCCCCTCAGTTCCGTGTCACCCGTTGGTCACGCTGTTTGTTTGTTTTGACTTGTGGTTGGTTGGCCCCAGAAAATGATGCAAGGTGAGACATGAATATGTTTCTTTTCAAGACTTCGATGCGTTTTCTCAAAAATATTCAAACCTCAACTTCAGCACACAGATGAATTCGAATGCATTTTTTGTGATTATTTCAACATTTGGTAATTTGCCATTTAAAGCAAAATTGATGATGGATCAAAAAAAATGGTTCTGGATTTTTTCTCTCGGTAACTGGCTTTAACTTCACAGTTCGATTGTTCTTTGCCAGCTTGATGGCCAGAAAAAAAAACGATCCTAAGCCACCTTTTCATATGAACTTCGGCGACATCATTTGCAAGAATGGATGGTTTTTTCCCCATCAAGAACTCCAGCAGATTGTTTGGAAATTTCAAGTTTTTGGTTTTGCAGGTATATGTAAATGCAAATGTAAATGTAAATGTATATGTATATGTATATGTATATGTATATGTATGTGTATCTGTATATGTATACGTATACGTATCTGTGTCTGTATCTGTATCTGTATCTGTATCTGTATCTGTATCTGTATCTGTATGTGCATGTGCATGTGCATGGGTATCTGTATGTGTATGTGTATGTGTATATGTATAGCAATGAGTGTGTACATACAGTATCCCTATTCCCTTCACCAAACCCTACCAACTCACCTAAGCAAGTTTTTTGGGAAACTCCACCCCAGTTGGGAGATCTTCGGGTTTCCCTCACTGAGTTCGTGGAATCTAAAGCAGGGAAGAGACGGCTTGTTTCTGTCATCAAACGCCTTGCGGTGAAAACCGATGATTTTTCAATGTCAAACATGGGGAAGCAAACTGGCGGACAACAAAAATGTGGATGATTTTCAATGTCCATTTCTACAACAATGTAAAACTGCCAAATGAACAAATGAAAATCAGGTACGTATACTGATTTTGGCAGGTTTAAATGTTGTTTTCCGCTGCTGTTCATTCGCTCATCTCGAACAAAATTCCCAAATTTTTCCATCCACACCTCTCGTGCTTGATTCAGCTCAATTTTCCACGGCCGGCATAGAACCCTCACCACTGTTCAACAAAGACATGGACAGACATTCCCGAAGATTTGCCATAAAAAAACATTCAAGAAAATATTCGTTTCAGAAACCATCTGAATCAAAAAGAACCTTTTTGATGCTTTTGGGGCGGCTTTGCGTGTCTGCAACATTGCTAACGCAACAATCGATGGAGCCGAAAAATTCCAATCAAGTTAAAACGCATACAATCATCACAAATTGTGTATCAGTTTTCTACATTTCCCCAACGAAGAAGACCTTCCATAATGCCTTGAAAAACATGGATTACAAGAATTTTGGCCGGTTGGCACCAGTTGAAAGATGCACCCTGAAGTTCCAGGAAAGTTCCATCAACAATGTTTTTCTCTTTGCAAATCATATTGGGTGAAAGTATTGAATATCATAAACCAAAATATAAAGCATGCAATGCTTCACACCCAAAATCCAAATGCTAATCCATTGACGTGAAAAAATCAGACACATGCGATCAGAAAACACCTACGTTTACATTCCAAACGATTTTAGCACGAACCATCATGTCAAAAAAGATGAAATAAGTTGCGAAATAATCAATGTCTGCCAGTTGCACTAAATAATTGACTCTGCCCGCCCCATTTGTCATTGTTCAGGCCATGGCATGGCCCAATATTGGTCCGATCAACTGTCCAACCAAAAAAAATAAAACATACCATTTCCTCCATCAAAAACCAACAGCAATAACAACAACAACAACAACAACAACAACAACAACAACAACAACAACAACAACAACAACAACAACAACAACAACAACAACAACAACAACAACAACAACAACAACAACAACAACAACAACAACAAC
>DF244321.1:0-28300 GCA_000507305.1 Breviolum minutum Mf 1.05b.01 | reverse complement strand
AAACAGTAGACGAACCCCACCACAAAACCTTTATGACCTCAGCCACCCACGGTGGCATACGAAAAGCTTGAACCACGAATGCACGGCAATCGATGTTGTCAATCAAGTTAAGACCTCACTGAAGACACCTTGTTTAGGCTTAATGTTTACTAATGTTTACTAAGTTTACTCTTCAACCAGGTAGAATTGGCAGAAGTGACCTGAGACATGATGTTTCAGCTGGTGGCCATAGAAGATTGCATCGGACAAATATGCGAGAGTATTCAGGACACGTGTTAGGCACCCATGGCCACGCGCTCGATCGTTTTGCACCAAAATCCAGGTTGCAATTATCACTTTTGTAGTGTGTTTCAGCAGCTGTTACACTTTGCTCTTTGAAGTTCATGCTTGGGGTTGTGTAGTTGTTTCTTGAATTTTGCTAATGCTCTTGAAGCTTGCATCTACAAAGGCAGAACCGAAACGGCAGCACCAGGTTTGGTAGACAAGAATCCAAGGAGAACCTAAGAAACTTCGCCTTCCACCCAACAAGTGGTGCTGTAGCAGTCTAGCCTTTGCCATTCACTCAGTCCCCATTGCTGTTGCTCGGGATGCCAAACATGTGGCCTCAGCAGTTGTTTGCCACGTTTCCCTTCCAAAACAAAGGGATACTTCAATCATGGAAACACCACAAAGAAGTTCACGTTTGCTTCATCTCAAGGCTGCTCTAAAGGCTACGGCCATTGCACCAAGAGCAGATCCGCCTCAACCGAAAAAGACTCGAACATCGAAATGTCGTCTGCAAAGGCTTGAGTCGAGGTGACAGTTGGCATCAGGTCAACTTGCCTATACACGACCCAGGAAATTGGGGTCTTGTCATGTTTCATGTTCCCGGTCCAGGTGTTGTGCACCAAGGCTGTGGCATATGTGGTTTGCAGTTGCTGGAGTTGCCTGCAGGTCAGTTCGCTATATGCATGCATATATACACATGCGTATCATAGCTTCGCGATGTTCAAGGAAGTGATATGCTTAGTGGGCAGGTCTTAGATCTTACTGAAATTCAGTCTTTGTCGAATCTGCAGCATCTAGCTCTGGCTCTTGGGTCAAAGTTGCACGGTTTGAAGGTGTACATCGAACCCATCTCACACCAAGCATCCAGTCGTTGCTGGCTGGGCCCACTTTACGATAATCAAAACTCATTTGGATGGTCAGGTGCTTTAGACCCAGGGCCTTGCCTATGAAGTGAAAGTTTCGCCGCTTCATAACCTCAAGGCTTATCAAGTTGTCGAGGCTGGAGACTGGTGTTTAGATCAACATCTGAAGTCACCAGGGTCCCATGGCCATGAGAAAAGGGTGGGATTTTCACAATGAGGAAGAGCTCTTGCCGCTTCAGACCTGATGCTTGACCTTGGATATTCATGGATATTCGGAGCTCCAACCAGGTCAAAACAAAAACTTGGAAATCAATCAGGGAGAAAAAAATTAGCCCAGCATACGACCCCAATAGCAAAGACACATCGAACAGCCACTCTTTTTGCTTCGGAACCCACTGAAAAACTGAAAATGTTCATCAATATTCATCACCGAGTTAACATCACAATACCATCACCAAAACATCACCGCAGCATCGCCACCCATCACTGAGACACCAAAGCATCACCGACACAGAGCAGAGACATCACCAACACAAAACCTAGGCATCACCCACATATCACCAAAACATCACAACACAATCACTACACATCACCGAGACACGCCCGAGACATCACCGACACATCACTTAGAGATCACCAAAACATCACGAGCACATGCCGAAAACATCTTGACACATCACCAAAGAATCACTGCAACATCCCAAAGATATCACCGAATCATCCATGAAGCGCAAACAAAACATAACCGGGATATCACCGAGACATCACCAAAGCATCACCAAGACATCACAAAAACATAAGTGAGACACCACCGGCACCGGCATAACACTGAGATATCACTCAAACAATGAACACATTCCTGACGCAAAGCCGAGACATCACCGACATGTCTTCAAAGCATCGCCGAGACAAAACCAACACATCACTGACACATCACCCTAACCAGACCGACACATCACTAGATAACACAAACCCAGGACATCACTGACACACCACCGAGACAAAACCGAGACATCACAAAAAGCATCACCAAGACATCACTGAACCATCACTGAGATATCATTGAAACATCACAGAGACCTCACCGCGGCATTCCCCCGAGACATCAACAAAGCATCACCCACACAAGACCCACACATCACTCACACAGCACCCCACACAACCGAGACCTCCAGGAAACATAGAAAACATATTATAAAATCATAAAACATCACCAACTATACCGAAACAACACCGAGACATCACCGAGACATCGCCAAAACATCTCTGAGACACCACCGTGCCAAAACCAAAACAAGACCGAAACATCACCAAAGCATCACCGTGACATCACGGTGATATCACTGAGATCCCACCGAAACGTCATTGAAACATCACCGAAACATCAGCAAAGCATTACGAAAACGAGACCGAGACATCACCATGACACCACCGAAACAACACCGAGACGTCACCAAAACATCATCACGAGATCCCCGAGACATCAGCAAAGCATTACGAAAACAAACCCGAGACACCACCGTGACACCCCGAGACATCACCCAAGCAACGCAAAACCAAGACCGACACATCACGGAGACAAGACCGAGACACGACCGAGAGCATGAATCTTTCAATCTTGAAGTTTTCTCCGTCGACATACGGGTCACAGCTACACTGGTTTGCCCAAAGGTGCACAATATACAAATTCAAATCGGAATTTGAGATTTTGCTTAGAAACCCGATCAAAATGTTCATCAATGTTCATCACCAAACAATCAAAACACCATCACCAAAGCAAAAAAACATCAACGACACAACACCAAGCCATCACCCACACATCATCATAAACATCACCGCACCATCACCACACATCATGGAGACTTCACCGAAACATGCCCGAGATGTCACCAACACGTCACTGAAACATCCCCAAAACACCACCAAAAAACCAACAAAACCACACCAAAACAACACGGAGACATCAACAAAAAAAGGCAGAGACAAGACCGAGACATCACAGAGACATCACCAAAACAACACCGAGACATCACTGAGACACCACCGAAACGCCATTAAGACATCACCGAGACATCACAGCAAAGCATTACGAAAACAAGACCGAGACATCACCATGACACCACTGAAACAACACCGAGACGTCACCGAAACATCATCGCGACATCCCCGAGACATCAGTAAGGCATCACGAAAACAAGACCGAGACATCACCGTGACACCCCGAGACATNATCATAAACATCACAGCACCATCACCACACATCATGGAGACTTCACTGAAACATGCCCGAGACGTCACCAACACATCACTGAAAGATCCCCAAAACACCACCAAAAAACAACAAAACAACACCAAAACAACACCGAGACATCACCAAAAAAAGACAGAGACAAGACCGAGACACGACCGAGACATGACCGAGACATCACCAAAGCAACACCGAGACATCACCGAGACAAGACCAAGACAAGACCAAGACACGACCGAGACCAGACCGAGACACGACCGAGACACGACCGAGACACGACCGAGACACGACCGAGACAAGACCGAGACATCCTGGGTGAATTTTTTTCCGGTGCATGCTTGGCGCCCGGCCGCCTTATCCATGTAAGACCCCAAGCTTATCGCTATTGGGGAAAAATGAAAAAAAGTATGGAAGTTCATTTGAGGAGGTGGCTGCACGCGCATGAAAGCCCATAATTTGAGCTAAAATCAATAATAGTGGTACTTTATACAGAATGGGACAACCAGTTGAAGGAAGGGCAAGTCTTGAAGAGCCTGAAAGAAGCCCCCATGGAAGGCTACAGTATGCAAGACTACTTTTTCCTGGGTTCTTTGAGTGACCGGGCATGCCCAACCAACATCAAACAAATTCCTGGAGCCCAGCTCAGTAGATTTGAAATTCAAAGATCCAAGTTGGACATATTGACATATGCCAAAGCCTTGGATCTCTGTGTCACAAGGGTCCTGTTCATTTCGGAAGTGTCAATGCCTCGATATCCCATCTTCAAAGCGCTAAGGATGGCGGCCTTGGACCGGCTAACACAGTTGGGGAAAGGTGCCGCCATGCTACAGGATGAAAAGCCAAAGACTTATGATAAACATGTGGGTGTTTCCGAAAATAGGGGTATATACCCCAAAATGGATGGTTTATAATGGAAAACCACATTAAAATGGATGATTTGGGGGGAAAACCCACTATTTTCGGAAACATCCGTTTTGTATCATTTTTGCTTCTGCTTGTCTTTCCATCCTCTGCGCCCCTATTTGGGATCATTGAATCTGCTTGAAATGTTGCAGACTCATTATCTGAGGCTCCCAGCTCTTCCCTCTCTTCCCTGCAAGCCCCGGCGCCCTGCGCTTCCCAAGATGACGCAGGGCATTTCCAGAGGAACCTGAAACATCTCACCGTTTTCACCGTTTCTCATGAATACCTGCGACCTCCAAGGCATGGAACCATGAATCAAAGATGATCCATTGTAGACTGAGTTGCTATCAGTAGCAACCATAATACGATGATGTCCCATTTTTTCAGCTCTGACCAAAAGTAGTGGCAATCTCTCAAATGGCTCAAGTCATTTGCTGGCCCGGTGAGGTACGAATGGCACACCTTCCTTATTTGAGATCCACACGTTTGGCAGCGAAATGTAGTCAGGCTCAATGGCACACCTTAGCTTGAGCAATCTATCCAAAGTGACCAGCTTCCCCAAAATAAGCACTCCTTCTGGTCACTTCACAAACCCGACCAGCTTCAACCCGGTCCGGTGCACAGGGCCATATCATTGCAGCCTTTTTTTGATGCCTCCATGCTTTGAGATCGAGATAGGCCTATCTTTTAGGCAAAAAGTCTTTCCGCGGGAACGCTCAGAAGAAGCTCAAGAAGATGCATGCCTCACATGGCATGCAGAATCATCGAAACTAGCCACTTGATGCTTGGAAATCCATGATAATCATCAGGACCTTGGGATTTTTGAAGCAACTGGTTGTTCATCCACACAGTTTCTTCTTTTGGGGGATAACAAATGTCATTGCCCACAAATCTCAGGTATGCAGCCAAATGACACCAACGAAGGCGTTTGAGAACACATGATGCATGGCTGCAGATTTGGCACCCTCTGCACCTTGCCACGGAAACAACGACCAAAGAGGTTACATTGAAAAGAACGTGAAGGGCTACCTGTGACGTCCATTTACACACTTGAGACCCCCAATCGAAAAAAAAGAGGATTGTGATTGTACAGTGTACAAGCTTGCTGATTCCAAATGCGTGCGAAATTACTAAATATGTTCTTTCCAAAATGGCGTTTACCACATTTCCCAGATCGCAACTCTGACCTTGTTCCTCAACGCTGCCAGGCATAACCTCCTTTCTGCGCTCCTGACAGCGACTCAAGTGGGCAGACCAGCAGCTTTAGCGATGGCAGGAAAATCACATGTGTTACCTGTCTCTTATCTTGCCCCCACCACCTGCCTTTGAAAGAGGACTGTGCAGCTTGGCCTCCCAGGCTAAGAGGGCTTATGGTTGTTGAATTCATGAGTGGCATTTCGAGATGTGGTTTTGACATGTGTTGACATGACATGAACTTTTAGTTGCGTGGTTGCCTTCCTGAGAAACACCCAGCTTTCAGCATGCCAAAATAGCAGCCCCAACACACTCTGCCTGCTTTTGCACCGTTTCAACCATGGCGCTGGCAGGTGTGGCCTGAGCCAATCATCCATCTCGAAGGCTTGGGGAAACACTTAGATTCCAAGCAAGACTTGCCTTAGCTTTGCCATCCAGAACTGCAGTAGGCACTGCATCCTGACAGGTTAACAGCAAGATCATTTCTCTGCAAGTTCTCATGGTTTCATTGAAGGATTCCGATTCCAAGTTGTGGTTTCCTTGTCATTGTCGCATTAAAAAACCGCTGGCCTCCACAGAGGAGTTGGTGAGAGCATCGACACTGGCGCCTTGTCGAGGTCTTGTTACTGATGGAAACAAACAACCCGAAAACTTCAGACTGGGAAGCCACTGAAATATAGCAGTTCATGAGTTTCCATAGAAAAAAAACTTGTCAAACAACAAGCAACAAAAAAAAAAGCAGCTTTCCAGTAATTAGCGATATATACACAGAGATCCACTAAAAATCAACCAACCAAAAGAAACTCCACTCATGTCTCTCCGACCCAACGGCCCAACCCTTGCATCCAGGCCCACCTAAGACATCAATATTGCCATCGGTCGTTACTGGCAAAACCGTCACGCTCAAACTTACAGCCTCAATTCAGCGTGGGATTTGGGTGTCAGTGGTGGATCATACAATTGCTGGTTTGGTGGTATAAAAATCCTTGAAACAAACAGAAGCTGAAGATATCTTATCTCTTTTTTGTGGTGCCATCATCTCCCAAAAGCACCAATCTTTTTATGATTTTTATGCTTCGATATTGGCTTTCAACGACTTGGCAGCAAGATCAGGACTCATAACAGTCTACTCCTTGGCCAACCATAGACCCTGAGGTCACTCCCATCCTACCCATTCGTATCAACAAGGCTCCCGAAGAGTGAAGGTGAGACCATGAGCCAGCACCTCATCATCACAAAACGACATCAAGTCGAATTCCACACCTCCATGAAACTGCGATTCTCCGATATCCCCCACACTTGCCACAATGGAAACACCTACCCCGTACCTGCTCCCTGATCTCTGAAGTCACACTGTCAATATCCTCAGTGTCAAAATGGAGCAGGTTTCGAGTCAAGTTGGCAAACTCAAGTGTTCACCAAGCGCAGGGCCGATGTCGAGATCCTTGATGCCAATAATGATGCATTTCCTTTGCTCTCATCTTGCTTGTACACCTGGCGCCCGTTGAGAATTGGGTTTGATACTTGGAATGCTTCGCCTTTTTCAAGTCACAAATCAAGGTTCATGAGGACTCGGTGTGTTGAGCCCCACCTCAACCATATATGCCACATTAACCTTGGCAGCATTTTCGCGTGGCGCTTTGCGGCCGCAAGGACCACTGTGAATAGCATCTCCAAATGCAGTTCAAGCGACGTTTCCCTTCACTTTCCTCTGCCATGTGGACAAAAGGATGGCCTCCATCATCAAAAAAAAACAGTTTTTCACCCTCAAATTGCTGAATTGATCGATGCAGCATTCTCTGTTCAGGATTTGCACCAGCCATGAAGCACCAGTAAACATCAACCAAAACACCACCTGTCATCAAAAAGGGACCACCTGTTGTCACTCAAATTTCTGCCAGGACCACGGCCTGCGGAATGGTAATATCCACCTTCACATCAGACGCCTTTGCTCCCGCCAGTGCTGCTATAGCATTGGCCATGGCAACCTCGGCATCACGAGGTTCCAGGACTTACTTTTTCGCTTCCAAGCTAAGCGTTAGCATCGCAGCCAACGGGTTTCAACCCTCGTGGGCTCTCGTTTCGGCAAGCCAAGGTGCTGTAACATTCTTGTTTCCAGCCTGGTCATGTGTGTGGCAGAGATTCTGGTGAAAAAATAGCAAGATGTAGTGAGTTCGCAGTATCCTCAATGTCCAGTGACCCCATCTCAGTCAAGCTGCAAATTCATCAGCTTCCATGACATCCAATCCAAGATCACCAGCGACTTCGGCCACTACGTCCTTGCCATCCTGCGAGGCAGATTCAAGGCCATCTATCTGCTCAGCCGGAAATCATCGGAAAGCTTGGTTGGATATGACTTGCACAGGTACCAAATTGACGTTGTTGTCGCCGTCGTCGTCGTCATCATCGTCATCATCATCATCATCATCATCATCATCATCATCATCATCATCATCATCGTCATCGTCATCATCATCATCATCATCATCATCATAAATGATTCTGTGCCCAACAGCATGCCCATTCCTAGGAAGCCACAGCTCACGACAGCGAACCGATAGGGAACCCAAATCAAACCACAGCACCACAGCCTTCAGCTTCTTGGAACTCGAGTCGAAGGCGTCGGCAAAGGTCTTCCTCAATCACAAAATGAAAATCCGCAATATATATACAGTAAATAGGAAACCTAAACCAATCCTGGAATTCATGACAGTATCCCTAAAAATATGACACAAAGATGGTTCGAGTATCATTTTTTTGGGGAGGGGGAGAGAATTTTTTTGCCAAAACTGGGAGGTTTGTAATTCACCAAATTTAATGTCTTGCCTGAACACTGTAGGCTTCAACCATTCAAAAGTCCCCCCTTCTTCAAGGATTCAGGTCGAAAAGGACCCGTTTCAAATCAAAAAACTTTGGATACTTGCTAGAATCACAGGCATTGATGCAGCATTTCATTGCCAAGTCTTTAAGACACCTTTCAAAAGGTATGATCCAGATAAACCTCTGCTACCCTCGATAGTTGTACTGCCATGTACTGGCAAGCAAAATGGGTCCCAAATCATCCAAATCCCAGGAGCGATTGGTCTGTGTCAGGTTCGCTTTTGGCCACCACTTTCAAGTTGCTCGTGTCAAACGGCTTGGAGAGAGCCTCCTAAGCAGCTTGTCAGCTGAGGAATTTAAACCTATTCAAATCGCAGATTTAAAATGGGGCGTTGTACTGACATGTCTGGGCAAATTTAAGCACAGCACTGGAGATGCGTTGAGGCCCAAGTTCAATGCATTGGGTTGCCCCTCAGAACAGATAGGTGATTTGGCTTGGCCATGCGACATGTGCAGATGCACATGTCAAAGCAAGGGGCATACCAAGGCAAAGAAAAAATAAAAGAAGAATGCCAACCATAGCAAGTTAATGCAAGTTATATAAGCTGAGGTATGTTAAGTCAATACACACTGCTCCATGCTCGGGGGGTTGAAGCTCCAGAAATCCCAATTTGCAGACCCAAGGAGCCCCAGACATGTTGGCCACGATTTCATCAATGACCTTCACCGCATCCGTTTCGGAGGCATTCATGTCCTAAGGACCGTGTCAGATTCTTGCATTTACTGTCAGGTGCTGTACTCGAAAGAAGCTACTGATTCGACTTCCACCCAAAAGTCCTGAAACTTCACTATCACCATGCCTGCTTGTGGATTCTTTGTCAAAAAGGTCTAGGTCTCCACACTCCACCAGCCTTCTTCATGGCTTCAAAGGCTTCCAAAGTCTTGTTGAGCTCACCAGCTTTGCAAGGCTTGTAGGCCTTGCCCTGGTAACTTGGGTCTTTACCTCAAAGTTCCGAGGAAGAATCTTGTTGATGTTGAACTTGTTGGGGTTGAGCATCCGTTTAAAACATCGTTTTGGTGGTCCCAAGGGTCCAGCAAATTGAATCACCATCCAAGCATGTTCCAAGCATTTTGGTTGTCAAAATTTGGCACTCCAAGCTGCTCTCAGTGAAAGTTTTCGAAAGCACTCGGTGAGAAGGTACTGCCAAAGGACCACGACTGGCCTTCCCGGTTTTCCAGCATTCCGACACAAACAAAGAAATGATGACATGCAAGATGTTTTCTTTATGGAAACTTCAAGATCTTAACTTGGAATATGAAATATGAGATTCTCTTCTTATGGCTCCATGTTGAGATGCTATCAAAAGCTATCAAGCGACGAATCTTTGAGTCTTTGAACCACATCATGCTCATCCCATTCATCTCATTCATCCCTACCCAAGGTGCCTGTGGCTCCCATACATTGTGCAAATGGCTCCATGCTAGTTGTCCCTCTGGTAGCTTCAGGACCGCCAACTGGGCAAGTTGGAAACTCTGGGAGTCTTGGGATTGTTGGAGTGCCACTTGGCGAAACCTCTAAGGCTCGCACCGAGGTGGTGGTACTTGTGGTAGGCTTTGGACAGTTGGGTGACGGTGGATTGCTGCAGTCACCCACCTCCCACATGACGTCTTGACATGGTGCTCCTGCACCCCCCCAAAAAAAAAAAACAAGAAGTTGAAGCAGTAAAAGTAAAGATCTCCTCCCAATTGCATGACAGCAACCTGCCAACTTACAAGGAATTCCCTCTTCCCAATTCCAAACCCTCTAAATCCACAGACCCAACAGACCCAACGCCATCGGCTCCTCCATAGGACTCTTCCTTCTTGACACGTGTGCGAAAGCGAGATCCAAGGCCACAAGAAGTGGAGCAATCACCCCATGGCTCCCACAATTCGAAGGTGCAGTCAACGGGACATGGCTCCGTGTTGCACTTCTCCATATCTGTGGCATTTCCCACGCAAGGCATGCCACCATTGGAAGAGTCCCATTTCTTACTTCGACTTTTGGAGCGAGTTCCACCATTACAACTCTTGCTACATGGACTCCATAAGTCCCAATCATTCCACTCACAATGGATGGCACATACATCAAAATTGCAACCTGCTTCTTGGGTATCAGAACCAAAACAAGGATCACCACCAAAGTCCTTTTCCACCACCACCTCACGGAAACGCTTGATGGATCCACCACCACAATCCTTGGAACAGCTGGTCCATTCAGACCAGGAGCCCCACTCACAATCCTGTGGGCAGCCCTGAGTATTGCAAGCTGTTGCCTCTGTATCATTTCCCAAACATGGGCTTCCACCATACATCTGACCCACACGTGGACGGTTACGGAGCATCTCACCTCCACCGCAAGTCTTTGAACAAATGGAGTAGTGAGACCAGTCACCCCAGCTACAATCTTCGGGACATGGCCTCAGTAAAGCTGGCCGTGAGCATGAAAAAATAAACACCATGGACCCTGGTCAGCAGTCATGTGAAAATTGATGGTGGTGCACATTTTGCCAAGCAATTTTCGCTCAAACATACCTAGTTTCATGAGGTACGTATGCCTGTTCATAACCTTTGAAGGCAAGTTGCTGTTCGTTGCACCATTCTGTCTTCATGATGCCTCCATCGCAAGGCTGACCGCCCCACTGGGGAGCAGTGATCAGCAAGCGAGCTGCCGTCCTGCGGCCAGAGCCAGAAGAACCGCCCCCTGCTTGAAGTTTTTTGCGCGTAGTGTCAGTGTAGATATGCATCTGCATACATGTGTTTATGATATGTTTACATTTATCATTTATACAGATTCATTTGATTTATGTGAGTTATATCATATGGATCAAATACTACACAACTACTTGTTTCCTAGCATTCCCAAAACGCACCCAGTGGATCCTGTTTCCAGAATTGCAGCTCTTTGAACAGTCGCTCCATTCAGACCATTCATCAAACTTGCAATCAACTGGGCATCCATGGGCGTTGCACATCATCTCCTGTTGCAAGTGCACCCATTGGGCATGAAAGACATCCATCAACTTACCCGTAACCAAAAAATATTAGGAGTACCTTGGTGAAATCTAGACCACTTCTTGGAAATGTTGGAAGAAAAGATTAGAACAACTATCCCTGCCATGCGACCCTCCATCACTGTAATACCACCCCATTGATCATGATTAATCATGAAAAACATCCCGTCCTCATCAGCAGAGCCTTCGCATTGCTTGCCGCCATATTCGGCAACAACACCTTCTGCTCGATGGCGGTAGGTCACACCACCTTCGCATTCCTTCGTACAAGTGCTCCACTCACTCCAATGATCCCATTCGCAGTGAACAGGGCAAGGCATATCTTCACAGGTGGCTGTCTGACGGAGGTCGCTAGTGTTGCAAGCGACACCACCAGCAGCTGCCATCACCACGATTTGCCGTGTACGCATCTGTTCTCCACCGCCACAGGACGAGGAACATTCAGACCACTTTGTCCAGCTCCCCAAGGAACAATCTACAGGACAAGGTTCACTCTCGCAGGCCTCGCAGCACTTCAAGGTGGGAACACTTGAGTTGAGTTTTGATCATTCAACTCAGTCTCTGAGTGTCTTACAATTATATTTCGAATACTCATTGGCGACTGCATACGATTGGATACGTACTTGAAAAGGTTCGGCATCGGCGCAGTATCTTGAGATGACCCATGAAGTCCCCAAAGGGTGCGAAAGATCTTAGGGCAAGCCAATCGAGCTTGCAGTTAAATACTATGATTCTGACTGTAAAATACAATTTTCAATGCTTCCCAAGCCCGGCCCGGCCCCAATTTTTTTACCCAACCTTCTCATCATCCTCGTATCCATAGCATGTATGCCCACCATCTTTCTCGTAGACCTTGCGGATTCGGCTCCTTCTCATCACCCCTTTGCCACATGTAATAGAGCAGGCCTCCCATTCAGACCAATCATCCCATTCACAATCCACAGGGCATGGAGGTAGGTCCGGACAGGCATCCGTTTCTTTGTCATCACCTGTGCAATCTGCCCCTCCATTCTGAGCTACCACAGACTTCTCCCGGGTTCTTGAATGTTGCCCTGAACCGCAGGAAGATGTACAACTGCCATACGTAGACCAATCAGACCATTTGCACTGCACGGGGCAGCCAACTTGATCACAGGTTCTCACATCACTACTGCTTCCATTGCAGGCATTGCCACCATAAAGTGGTTTCACCTTGATTTCACGACCTCGAGATTCTGAACCATCTCCACAGGTAGTGCTGCATTGACTCCAGACCGTCCAATCATCCCATTGGCAATGGATAGGACAAAAAGCTGCGTTGCACACACGGCTTTGTTGGCTGCCACCGGCACACTCACGACCACCATGTAACATGGGAGTTTTCACCAAGCGCATTCGGCTGCTGGTTCCATTGGCACAGGTAATGGAGCATGAAAGCCAGTCTTGCCAATCTGCCCATTGACAATCAATGGGACAGATATCGCTGGTGCAATATTTCTTTTGATATGCTTCCTCATGGCAGTCCCTTCCACCATACTGGGCAGGCATTGAAACTGCTCGTGCACGTTCTGAAATGCCTGGTCCACAAGATGTGCTGCATTGAGACCAGGCAGTCCACTCAGACAGCTTGCAATCAACGGGGCACGGGGTCCTGTAGCGTTGAAGGTTTTTTCACTTGGCACTTCTACATGGACCTTTTGAAAGGCCGAAAATGAACTATGCACAATCTCCAAGAGTGCTCGAGTGTCATGCCCGTGTACCAAAATCAAAATTATATGAAACTATATCATTCCCTCGAGTGCCCCATGTCCTGCTACATCCAATAGTTTGTTCCAAATCACCTTCACACGCATCACCCAAAGCATTGTTGGTTTGCACCACCTTGCGCGTTCGTTTCGCAATGCCAACGGTGTTCTCAGAGGTACAGGTCAAGCTGCAATCACTCCATTGAGACCAATCAGATACTTCCTGAGTCGAATCGCTGAGATTCTGAGCTACAGAAAGATGCGATCTAAGGTCACAAAGAGACCAAAAAGTCTTCTCAAATGACTCAAATTCTATTGCTATATTGTACGGATTTGATCTCTACACTCTAGACATCTCTAGGCCCAGTCTGAAATCAAGAAACAACTAAGTGGATGGCAAAAAAAAACATAGCACCAAGCTTGCACTAAATGCACATCAACAAGGTTCACAGTGCACTGGGCACAAGCCATTGTCACAGGTCTTCTCCTCTGTGCTGGGGCCACACATTTCTCCACCATAAGTCGGATGTGAGAGCACCTTCCTCGCACGTTTGGTGGAGCCTGAACCGCAAGTCACGTCACAGGGTTCCCAGGCACCCCAATCTTCCATGGCGCAGTCCACAGGGCAAGCGTTCATGCCACACTTCTCCGTCTGGAAGTTGTCACCCACACCTGACAAAAGACAATGGCTTGGACACCCATGGTTTTTGGAGGAGAAAACGAGTTTCCTTCCCAGGATATCTTTCACAGAAAGCTAAGCTCCCCGGCATTCCTTCCCGTACATGTTCTTAACTTGAGCTTTCGTACGGTACCTGCACTCGATTCACTGCGAGGGATCCAAGGGAACGTTTCTCAGGGCCCTGCTCGCCTTGATGAAGCACCAACGCCACAAGACTTGGAACAGCCTCGCAATAAACTTGCACCCAGGATGACAACAATGAATCTGTCCAAACTGAACCTTGACCACCCACCAAATGGCAGATCTCAAAAATTTCAATTCACCGGCCTTCCCAGTCTCCCCAGTCGCCCCACTTGCAGTCCACAGCACACACGCGTTCCTCCAGAACCACGGACATGGTTCTACAGTGAAACAGGCAGCAAACAATCACATTCTGCATCATTCTGCCATGCAATGCCAACGATTTCATCGTTTGCAACTTGCAACCGACTTTGGCCAACTTCAGTCCTCACATGGTGTCGCAAGGGACCAATGTCCCACACAGGTGGCGCCTCAGAGTGATTTTTCCCGAGGCAAGGCTGTGAGGGCACGCAGGTGTTGCAGCTGTATGATCTTGCTTGCTTTCACAAGCTCAAAAAAAAACTGCTACCACATCAGGTTTGGCGTGCCGTTCAGGTTTTGCCTTGCTGTTTTTGAAATAAAAAGAAGAAACAACTCTTCACAATTGCAACAACTTCCACGAATGCCCTCCACCCAGCCACCTCCATACTGCTGATACTGTTTCTTATCTCGAGTCTTCGTCTGGACAGCAGCTGCAATGATATGCATCCAGCACAGGTGCTTGACACAAGAATTTCACCGCTGAAGGCTATTGACCAAGAGTCTCGAAAATTGAATACCTCTCATATCCACCCACAAAAAAAAGGCTTCATGGTTGACAACATCTGTCACCCCTTGCCTTGGTGCCAGGCCCGCAAGTGACGGAGCACACGCCCCACGGGGACCATTCATCCCACATCTGAGAGTGAATGAAAGCCAAAGGAGAGTTGCAAAACCCTACAAATTGTAGGTGAGAATTTGCATTTGTGGAATTTCCTCACCGAGCACGTTTTCAGTTTCCATGTCATTTTGTAAGATAAGAACTGGTATACATGCAGAAACCAGAATGCCCGTGAAATGTTGGTATGAAGGCCTGCTAACTGCTAACACTCCAGTTTAAACCAAGCAGCGCAGTCAAGAGGACACGGGTTCTTGTTGCAAACGCGCGTCTCTCTGTCATTTGTGTCGCACGCAGCCTGAATCATACAAAACTCACCCAATGGATAGTCGGAGTCATACTATAGTCACAATCCACACTGTTGATTGATGGACAAAATCCATCAAAATCCTGCACCTGCATGGATGGATGGATGGATGGATGGATGGATGGATGGATGGATGGATGGATGGATGGATGGGTGGATGGATGGATGGATGGATGTATGTACGTATGTATACGCAAATCCATCTTTAACTTTATAATCTATACATATAATACAGGTGTGAGTTTGTATCATATATACAGTACAGATACATATGTGTTGTACATATAGCAATATTTCTGGGGCACTAAGTAACCCAATTGGGCCAGTATATCAATCGATCTGTCATAAATAGCAAGACAGATATGTCCTGAGACTTTCCAACGCATAACTTGTGTTTCATAGCTTCCAAGGAGCCCCATCTCCATGGGCCATGATTTTCACCTTTCTGGTGCGCACCGACTCTCCTGAGCCCATTGAGAGAAACACCGGCGAAATCGAAGGAAAACGGAAAGCCGGGAACCCCGTCCTCCACCGCAAGAGAACTGGCAAACACTCCAGTCGACCCAACTGTCCCATACGCAGTCCACCTCAAGCAAAAGGTCCAAGTTTTACAAAAAGTTTCGATGCAACATGGTGCAACATTTGTTCATTGTTCCAGATTCAAAAACTTTACTTGATCGAAACCGCTACCAGGCTGACCCTTGCATGGAGTTGCAAACAAGTTGCACTCTCATCGCTTGAAGCTACCGCTGTGGTGGTACTCGCTTTGCCAAACCCCTTTCACAGGGCCCATAGTTGAAAACATGGCCCAACAAATTTTGCAGCAAAAAGACTTGGAACAAACATGGTCTGCATTTTGAAAAAATGCCCTGTATTCAGAGTTCATTAATTTCACTGTATCGGAGACTTCACCGGCAAACGGTTAACTCATCATTTTGGTGGAAGCAAAGGTTGAACGCTATTAGTGCTTTTGCAGCGCCGGACCTGCCCCGTCTCAATGGCTGCTGCTGGGTTCCCGTCCTTAATGTGTGGCCATGTGGCCATTGCTCCCCCCAAAACATAGGATGATGCCCCACCACACCACACCCTACAAAATCAAGATGGAAGCCTGAAAATTGAAAAAGGACTCCTGGAAGAGGAGTAAAGCTTTTGGAAATCACAAAGTTTCAGCTTCCATGCTAAATTTCGGGGGGGTGTACCATTGAAATTTATCTTGGGTTGACATCAGAATCACTTTCCAAATCACCATTGACTTGTACACTGGGCATAGGACGGAGATTTGCTGAGTCCTCCTGAAAGTGGCGTCTTGAGTCACCTGTCACACATTCATGGGCACTGGCTGTCAAAGAAACATTCCTCAGCACCGGCACCTCTACTTGACGAGTCTGGTCAGTCGCATGCCTCGATCATGTGGTAGGGAACTTCATGCGGTTCTTGGTTCTTCAAACTCCAGAGTCGGCTCAGCACAAGTACAAACCCCTCAGCTGACGACGGAATGGAGTCTTTGTTCCTGATCAGGCTGCCAACATGTGTTTCTGCAACATGTAGGCCATGGTGGCAACCACTGACATGATGGTTTGTCTTCTGGTGAAACAATTGATTCAAGAATCGGAGCTGACATTGAGGCGGCATTTCTCACAGCCAGGAAGAGACACAGAAGTGCAGCTTGGCTGACATGTCTTCCTGATGCAGAAAAAAACCATTGCGATTCAAAGCTTCAAAACCCTCGTGAATCACAAATTAAGAAGCCCGCAAAAACCGCACCCCAACGTGTGTCACTCTTTGAACCATACACGAACCGAACACCCAAAATCTGAGCCATGAGGCGGCTACCCAAAATCAGCATCGTCGAATCGCCTGAGTTGCAGGACGCGAGGAAGTTTCAATCAACATCGGAAGCGTTACATACTGAAAGCCATCAAAGTGGAACAAGTCACTTCACCAGGAAGCGCTGGATATTTCCTCAGCACACTTGGGATTTCGATGTTAGAGCGAAAACCCTTCGAATTAGACAATGCCACTGAAATTTCAAGTGCGAGGATCTTTGGAGTGGACAGAACAGCAAATTTTAGATGGCCGGAGAGGTATGTTCATGTTTGCCATACTAAAGCTACTTGGTCCGGAGGTGGGTGATACAATACATGACAATCGTCTCTTGTCCCTGCCAAAATTTAAATCACAGCGGCCAAAGTCATCAATCAAGACATTCAATGATCACAACCAACCGAGCCCACTAAACATGGACAAATGTCGATGGGAACAGTTGCACGACAAACGACAAACCCTTGTCAGTGGTGTGGACAAAAAACATTCAGACTCAAAAAACACTTGAACATTTCAGACGAGAAGCTAAGTGGATCGCAGCCCAAAGCTGCTTTTTTCCCTTGAAGATGAAATGAGTCCACCTCATCATCTCAATCATCGCAATGGTTCCCAAGCAGCTTCGCTCCCCACCCATGTTTTTTGGGTGCAGGTTCCAACCAGCCAAGGCACAGATAACGAAAATCACCTGAGTCGACGCTCCACGTGCAACTTTTCCAAAACGGCCACAACAAAACACTGAAAATGGCATGGATGCCTGGTCAACCGTATTTGTTCAATGCTTATTACTATAGGTTGATAGTCAAAGAAATGATAATTTGTAGGGACTTTATATATCATTTTGGTGATTTTTTCAACACCTACACAAACATAAACAAATGCAGAAATCATTAGAAATGCCGACAAAAACAACTAATCTTGTACCCCAGTGGCCCACCGAGCAGCTCGGTAAAGTGTGCAGCGGCCGACTCTGAAGAGCCAACAGCTAAGGATCAATCCAGTGATTCCGAGGTTGCCGGCCGAACCCAAAAAAAAATGAATCAACCAAAACAACCAAGTCTCAATGAAGGAACACATCCAGAAAATTTTGAGTTTTTTAAATCTTCTAGAAGGAAGAATTTTCCCGAGGACACCAACATCTCAGAGCTCGGAGGCGGTGCCACCACCTCCATAGTGTCGTGACCAACGACGTCTACGTCTACAGACTCCGGCAGTTCCTCGCTGCTTGGCACAGCTTCCACCTGATAGAAACATATTCCTCGCATTTCCGTTTTTTTTCGCAAGTACCAAATTCTGAGTTGTGGATATTCAGCAAATACCAAATGTTGAGAAGTTGCGGAACCATGAAAGAAACCCTTTTATTTTCCTGCTAAACAAAGCACCTTTCACAGCCTATCTTGGAAAATCTTAGCATCGCACCTTTCTCCGGAGCCAATCAGGACGTTGGGTGGGCTTCTTTGACTTCGTTTTTGCCAGCTTTTCGCTGGCCTGTCGTGCCAGAAAATCCTCAGTGTGAGGGTCGGTACTGCACTTTCCAACTGCAGGCAACCAAAGAAAGAATTGAGTGAACATTCCAATCGAAAAGTAGTATGAATCAAATATAAGATTATATACCTGCCACAATATTAAACTCAAAATCTAAACACTGGTGTATCACACTTGCGGAGCGAGTCTGAGGAAGAGGCTTCCAACACTGCAGCCAACTCAAGCTGCTTTGAAGTGGAAGTTTGGTTCTCAACATGTTTCAACCTCTCTCTTTCCTTCCAGAAGGGCAGCCAAAAATGGACCACACTTGTTGCACAAAAAAAAATCTAATGCATTCTGGCGGGGCTACCCATGGTTGCGTGTCAAGGCCTCTTCGTCGTACTTGGTAAACAAAGCCTCCAGGCACTAGGAGATCAGGTCATTCACAGGACAGTAATCCCCAACCTCCGCAGATTCACACGTCATGCGGTGCCGAGGCAAATCTCGGCGTTGGCAAATTTCATCGCAGTACATGGCGCCTTTGCACCTCACAGGGGCGGGACCAGCAACCACTACTTTTTCGACATTCAACACCTAAAGCCCAAAGATTTGTAGTGCTACACGCCTGTGACACACAAGCTTTGCTTTCACGTTGCCACACCTCACAGCATGATTGCAAAATATTGCAAATGTCGGGAAAAGTACGGGAAAAACCTTTTTTTTGAATCTTTTTTGAACCTAATGAATTTCCTTGAGATGCAAACGCGCCACATCCAACAGGACGGAGATCTGGTGCCTTAGGCATCGGCTGTATGTCCCGACCCGTAAACCTTCGAAGAACACCACCCTTTGGGTCGTTTGACCGGAGACATGGCTTGGCCCCTTTCTGCCATGGGCATAAGGATTCGGTCATCCTCCAGGAAGAGAACTTCAAGAAATATGATGACACAAAACAATCGCAGCATTGCAACATGGACAGCCTCCTCGGATCCCACATGACCAGAAGTGCCAGGATCAAATTTCTGATCTAGCAAAGGTAAGGGTGCAAGCCGCTATCTTTGAATGCACTCTAATCAATTCCGTTTCATTCATTCATTCATATCTTCCTGGTTGCTGCTGCTAGCCGCCAAGTCATTTTTCCAAACTAGCCAGCACCACGGTTCAGCGGCACTGGTCGTCGCATTCGCGTTCGCATGTCGGTGCCATCAGGGAACAAAACAAATTCCTCGCACTAGCCGCAGCAACATCATCTTAACATGAATTTCACTCAGCTCCAACAATGCCGCCTTGGATGCTGGCCCGCTTTGCATCCCAATACTCCGCATCCTGGCCAACTCAACAAGGTGATGCAAGGGAACACATGAAACTGCCCCCGACCTGAAGAACTGCCGCGAGCGTGCTCGCAAAATGACCCCATCGCAAACATTCGCATCTTTGAGCCACGCGAATTCAAAACTTTTTGAGGCCTTCAATCAACTTCCAATTGTAAATCACACGCATTGATAACAAGGGGGCCCAGCGCAGCCACCCACGCAGCCAGTCAATCATTGCCGCTGCAAACTCATACACTAACACATTGACAATTTATGTGGCGCAATTTGCAAATGGATTTGTCCACAACACGATGCGTTTGTTCGACTGTTTCTTCTCTTCTATGTGCGGAAGACTTGTGAATCCAAATGGTACCTGGTACTTCTAAGGCACATCTTCAGCAAATCAGCAATGGACTCTGCAAATGTACACTTTGGTCAAAAAGAATGTTAATGTGGCACTGAGGAATACGATTTTCTCGTGGGTCCCCTCATCACCGGTTAGAAATTACATCCTAAACCAAATTCACCTAGAATACAACGGTCTGCCAAGGGAGAGCAGGAGAATCTGAATGCCAGGCCACTATCCAAAACAAAGTTTGGAAAATGCATGTCTAAAATATAATGTTCAATACTTTCAGGCGCAATATTTCGTAATTTTCTGGGAGACAGCCGGGGCATGCAACGCTCATTCCCCTGACATAGAAACGCATCATCCACCTGGTGAAAACCTTATTTAACCCTTGCGAATGGGACGGGTTGTGAGGTGCCGGTTTCATACTCAAATCATGTTCGCAGCATGCTGGATACGGTAGGATCACTTTCGGATCCTGGTTGGTTCATGTTCCGAATTTCTGACACACTACTTTTAGCAAGTCTGGGCAGAAGTGTTTTGTTGGCAAAGTTTGCTTGTCGCTGTTGCGTTTTAAAAAAAATGTTTGGACATGTTGTTTCGTGGCCATGGAAACACCTCCCCTGTGTCCAAGGGTTACGGAAACATGGCGGGTTCTCCAATGTTCACATGAAATCAAAGATTTTCACATGCTTTTGCCTAGTCCACCGAAATTTCTACGATTGAATAGTTTTTCGTGTCCTGCCAACAAAGCTGCATTGCAAAGGTTGTTCTTCGCGTGCTAGCAATTTTGCCGTGTAAGGTGGTTTGACTTACTTACCGCCACGCGTGGACAGCATACCGGGATGATGTTTGTTGGTGGGGTGGGAGGATACAAGGATGTGTATTGAGTCCGCGGTTGTTTTCGTGTGTTTTGGAATTAGCGTTTGGACGCTGGCGTCGGAAAGTTGGCACTGCTGGTGTGGATTTTGAAGATGGCATGCGCACACTCTTCGATCTGAGATTCGCTGACGATATTTTTCTCGTATGACGTTCGAGGAAACAAAATGTTTGTTGGACGAACTGGTGACATGTTTGGCCGAAGTGGGACTACAAATGAACGTGGGTAAAACAAAAACATTGACAACACAGTCACCAAGTCCGAGAAAGTGCCTCTTCGGAATGGACCGGAAATTGAAGTCCTAAACCGTGGCTCTAAACATAAATGGTTGGGATGCATGCTTTGCACAGCGAATACTGGCAACCACACCGCAGGGCACGTCACCGTCAGGCTCCGTCAAGAGGGTTTTATGCACATCCGCCAGGTCCACCAACAGGATGACAAAAGACCTGACGTCATCGCCCTAGCGGCCCAAAGTGCCGTGGACAACTTGTGTGTCGCGCTTGGCGTTCGCGAGCCAAAACCTGGGAATTGACCCATAAACCAGCTTCAAGACAAGTCTGCGATAAAGATGTGTTGTTTGAATTGTTTTTTCATGTTTTTTCCTTTTTGGTCCAACCTGGCATAAAATCCATGGCTGGAATGGTTGGTTAGGAAAATATGTTCACGAGGCACCGGTCATGACGTGGTCGAGCGAAGTTTAGACCAATGTAGGCATTTGTATTCGTACATTGTTGGTCCGCCTGCCACTGGGTGGGTCTCAAGTAGTTTGGCTTGGAGACCCTAGGATGTTGGAAAATGCAGGGCGCCATTCCAGATCTGCCATTCTGCTGCGGATTGTTTTTGTCGTTGGAAACATAGAATTGGTTGGATAACAGCTGCCATGGGATCTCACAGTCAAGACGAGCAAATGTAGAAAAATGACACCCAAAAGTTGGAGGCATAACATCTATCGAATTTTTTCTCGAGAAGGTAGGACATGGAATGTTTTTTGCGGCCCTAGTTGCAGAAGGTATGGACAATGTTTTTCTTAACGTATTGAGGCAAAGTAAACATGAAAATACAACTGGCGCAACGCGTAGTGGTGCGAACTTTTCCTTCCAAATTATTCACGCAATCCAAAAAAAATATGGATACGTTAGGCTCCGCTAGCGCTCACAGAAGGATGTTTACGCAAGATGGACGTTCTAAAACGATGACGGCTCAAGTTGAAACTTGGTCATGTTTGGTCCATGCTTGATACCTTCGGAGAAGGCAAGGCGGAAAACGACTTAAAACAGATTTCCCTTCGCCTATTCTCATCGGGGGGCAAAGAACATTGTGTGAACGAATGCTGTCTGGCAATGTTTGGCACCTCCGCTGGCTTGAAACCCATTGTCCTCGCCTGCTACAGCCGTCGTTTCAACCGAATGCTGTCCCCCAAAAAAATTTGCGAAATATGTCCCACAACTGCGAAGTATTTGCATACTTGATTCTAGGATGCGGCAAGGCTTGAGCTCCCGGTTTTTCAGCTCTGCTCTCGAAATTGCATTCGCACGTTGGCCTGCTTCAGTCGAAGATTTAGGTTGGATCTATGCGATGGTGGACCAGCCCTATTCGATTTCAGGTTTGCAGAAGACATATTATTTTTCAGCATCCTTGCAAATTTTCGCGGCTGAAAGATGTAGTATCGTGAGAGATGGCTGGTATGGATGCGGAATTGTGGTGTTCAATGTTTTTATTTTTCATTTTTGTTCTGGAAACAGTGAGTTGACCCTCGACCATTGTCCAACAGTGTCCAACAACTGCACGTTTTGCGAGAAGTGGTGGAAAAACGAATTTGATTGCTGCTACTTGTGTATTTTTTCTGTTCGGTTTGTGCGAGTGTAAGGGACACAATGTGCAGCGACAAACATCGCCACCACCACAGGAAATGGATGGGAATAAGGATAAACCGCAGTCAAAAAAAAAATGCAATACAACAAGAACTCCCAGGACTTGGTCACTGTTCTCGTAAAATACCGTCCTCCTGAGCCGGAAAGCTGCTTGGAGAACAGCGACACTGAAAGATGTTCTTCCTACCTTTGTTTTCGCACAGAGCGCTGTGTGAATACGAAATAGTTGGTCGAAGTCGGTGCCAAAACGTGCGAATTCCAATCGAGAGCTTTCAGGACCTTTGTGGAAGATTCGACATTCAGCCGCCTCAAACCACAGGACTTGCCACAGCCTTCCTTCACGGTGAGATTACTCCAGCTGAGTGGCTCCGAGAGCCTCACACAATTGGTGCTCAGAGCAAATTTGGCAACTATGAGAGAGAACAGCCATTGCTTGGTTCGTCATCACGTTTTCACCATACAGAACCCTCGCCGTATTCCAACGTTGTACAAACACGGGGGGGAGAAAAAAAAAAACACCAATGTGTGCAAAAGATTTCTGGTTTTGTTAAAAAATACGTGTTCGGTTGCTAGACATGAAGAAGAAACCGTCAGGGCATTGCAAAGCAAGTTCCAAATTTCTGCCGGCGCGCATTGTATCATGACCAATTTGGATCGGTACAAGGACGACAAATTCCAATCAAACGCGGCCTGACACACGGAGACGCTGTAAGCCCATTGTTTTTTTTTGTTTTCCCTCACGCCTTTTCGCCGCGATAGTGTCTCAGGGCGCTGTTTTGCTGAGCAACTTCCAGGCATTGGGACTGTGTTTATACTCGCCAGTCTCCAGATGTGCAAAGTCCACGGCTAGGTCCATTAACGAATCAGGGAGGATGTAGGGGTAGTCGGCTGGGGGTCCGTCGGGTCTGGGGGGAGTTGTGCAAGGAGGTCACTGAGGGATGGGGGCTCGCCATCGAGATTGTGATGGTGGGTTAGGTCCTCGAAGAGGAGGCTGGCTGCAAAGGCCGACATTGCTGCGTGTATGAGAAAAGGTGTCCATCTGGGGATGAGGGAGGTGGTAGCTGCATGGCGCAAAGGTGCCGGAGTGTCCCGAGTTTTGGTTCGGGCAAGGCTGGTGATGAAAGAGGCGGCTTCCTCACTCCAACCAATGGTGTCTTGGAACATGCGCTGAGAAAATGAAGTTCCCTTTTCAACATTGCGGACCTCACATGGTGATACCGGGGTGTTAACAAACGTGCGGTACGCACGTTGACTTGATTCTATATGCAAGAAGTGACACTGACCTTGCGAATATGGTGGAGGGCTTGGTTGAAGAATTGGCAGCTGTCGGTTTTCATTGAACATTTCCAAGACGAAAATTTCGACAACCGAAAATTCGACGTTGCATGGAGGGTAAAATCCAAGACATTTCGGGGAAAAAAAATCTTGTAACCCTCGGAGAAGGGCCATGGTGGATATACAACATTGGAGTGAGATCGCTTGGATGAAATTTAACGAGCACAGCGACACACTTCTGAACTGGCATGTGTTACGGAGACGCCGTTTAAAACCTTTTTGATTTCGTCATCACTCCGACAATTTTATTTGGCCTTATGCCCTGTCCCCTCACTTCGAGTTAACGTCAGAAAGTTGAAGTAGTGAAAAACTGCATGCTACGTTGAATTGTTGGATGGGCACCCTTGGTGGACAATGATTGGCAAGCACAACTCCCACCAGACCCCGCAGACCCCAGCCGCCCCTCCCGCAGACCCCAGCCGCCCCTCCCCCCCCATCAGCCCTGATTCGTCAGTGGACTTTGTGTTTGGACTTGGCCCTTGGACTTCGCACAAACAGTTCCACTGCCTGGAGGCTGACCAATAAAAACAGCTCTTTGAGACCTTATCGCGGCAAAAAGGCGTGAGGAGAAAAAAAACCTTAAAAAAATTGGCAACCCTCGCGGCCTGTAGTGTTGATTCGGACGGCAATTGTGTGTTTGTGTGTGCAGGAAGCAGCACTGCCACCAGTGACCAAATGAGGGTGCGCCTATGATTCTGCGGTCATATGTTCGGGGCACCGAAAGTGACAGGGTGCTGGAAATGAGACCTTCTTGCCAAAATAGGTAGCCCTGTCAGCGGGCGCAGGCACGCACAACAAACGATATTTACATTTCAAGTTCACCAGATTTCACTGAACGGAACAAATCGATCGGATGAATCCAGAAAGACGTGTCTTGGGCATGATGTCGCCAATTTCCTATTTGTTTGTGCATGCAAATTTTTTTCTGGCATCGGGCCCCAAAGTGTACGCAGGCCGTCCGACTCGTCGAGCATATTGTTGGAGCCAATCTGTTAGCAAAGTAGAGCAAAAAACATGGTTGGCAATGTTTCATTTCGGAAACTATGCCGTGCCATCGTGGCACCACCTTCAGATACACATTGGTCATTGGAATGGCACAATATTTTCTACAATTAGAATATTCGGGTTCAAGATTTCGCGTCTGATAAAACCCTCGTCAAGAATCGTATGTAAGCAACATTGGGACCTGTTTTGCTATGTGGCACACTTGCCGGAACATCGCTGGGTACGTACTACGATGTTGGCTTGGAATCCAGCCGTCAGAACTCGACAGGTAGGTCGGCCAAGGCACACGTGGGATCAAAAGGTCACAGCGTTTTGCCCTGTTTTGCCACTACAAACAATTGGGACATTGGCTGGATTGCGCACGGTACCAGGAAGCATGGTTGGCACTTTCTGACTCCTGCTACAACTTCTGCATGGCCTGAGGTGCAGCGATTTGGAAATACCGATTTGTAAATATAGTTTTCCTTTGGTTCACCGCCTGCGCCCAAAACGGCCCCGCCACACGGCGTCCAGGCATTGACATTGACATCTCCAATATTGTCCTAGGCATAGAGCACGCCAGGGTTTTTCAAGCCATGACGAGCAGTAAAGGATCATGCCATGGCAACGTCCAATCCATGTCACCAGGTGGCCCAACAATGGAACGCAGTAGCCGGCGAAACGCAATATCCATCTGTGAGCAGCACCGAAACAAGCAACAAGAGTGACCATGGCGTCAAAATACTTGAAACGGTCTCGCTTTGTAACATTTTTGTTGACCAAAAAGAGTCTGCACACATCCAGGCTGAATGTTGGCAACCTAGCCACTCAAGAGTGCGATGGGACCGTTGAAAAAGGCAATCCAAGATAAAGGGGTCGTTTCAACACGAGTACTGCGAAGATGTGGTTCCTGTGTAGTGCCGGGACCGAAACAGCCAGTGATTAAGTGCAGCTCGCATGGTGCCTGGATTGGGAATCCAACATGACATGGGAGGTGGGAAGGTTTGGTGGTTGCTTCGTGCAGCAATGTGTTGCCACCAGGGGACGGGTGCTCTTGGTCTTGTGGCAGGTGTGTTTTCTCTTGGGAAATGGTTTTTTCCAACCTCTTCATGTTCAAGAGATTTTGAACCACATGGACTCGGACGGAATCGTCTCTAATGGGAGTGCGATGCGGCTACCCCGTTGTTTTTCCCACTTCTTTCCCTTGTTTGACAAGAATAACGTTTCCGCACTTTCAATCAAGATTGAAACTCAGCCCAACCAAACATAGCATCATCCCGGAATCATCCCATTGAACCATAAAATCGATTGAATTTGTAAAAAACTTTGGCAGGCAACGACCTTTCTTTCGAACCATCATTTCGGCGTAGATTTCAGCCATTTCGGTTTCACGCTTGAAAGTTCATCGGCCTAACCAGATTACTTGCTAGGCTTGAAAGCCAGCGCTTCGCAGAATCGATACCGTCCGCCGTGATCTGACATTTTTCGAGAGCATTTGACGAAGGTAAACAGGAAGCCTTTGTGGGGATCACTTCGGACGCGTTGGGTTTCGAGTGACATGTTTTTGTTGTTGCAATTCATTGCTTATAGCCAACCCGAGCGAAATGAAGAAGAACACAAAATCAAGTTCGTATGAGAAGCACCGTCTAAGAAGCATGTGTCTATCCCTTGGATTGTCATGTGTGCGTGTGTGTTGGAAAAAGCCTCAGGATTGTGACCTATACTTCCAGGATGATATGCGATCCCTGTTGGATATGAAATGAATGTTGAAAACCTTCGTGCAACAAATGCTCTTTGTAAGCCGTCGCAACCTGTACTGACGCGAGGCAAACGACGACGGCATAAAATATTTTGGTGGCCTCTCGAGCACCTAATTGATTTCCCAAATCTATGGCATCGAGTCAGCTCATGGCCACACACAACATGCACCCCAGCTACCACCGGAGAAACGCGCGTGTGCATATTCAACTGCAATGCCACTTCGGAGAAACATGTCACCAACTCATCCAACATGATCATGCTAAAGGATGGAAACGCACCGATCCAAGCCCCAAAGGAAAATCGGAAGAAGGTATAGGGACCGAAGCGTCTGATAGGTATGAACAGATGTAATGATGGCTATGGAAAAGGAATCCGGTTGGCAAGATTTGACAGCAGACTTTCAAACAGGTTAGGTCAAGATCATAAAAGAGATGGAGATGAAAACACAGGGTTCAACAAAGAGACCTGCCCAAGACAGCACATTAGCATGCAGTGCCTAAATCCCAAGCATCAAAGGTGATCCCCAGGACACACAACATGGATGAACAGCGCATGCCAGAAGTGAGGAAGGAAAACTAGCAAAGCCCTTGTGGGAAGCACGCCTGCAAGAATTGGAGCACAAAGAAATTGTGAAAAAAATAGTGCAAACTCCAAGTGTGAAAATTTTGGAAGTTCCCAACAAAGCATCTATCTTCGCTTGCAAACCCACCACGAGTTTGCAAGGCTTGAAATCAACACTTCAAAGCCAGAAAAACTTGAGACCAATGTGGATTATTCGACGAGTCATTGCATTTTGCCCCTCCTGAGAACGTCCAGTCCCACGATTTTTGGTATCATGGGCCTTATCATGCAAACACATGAAATCCCAAACACCTAGCGACCTCGACTCGCAACGGATTTCCGCCCAATCGCCATTTTCCTCGCGTGCAAAAACATTCCATAACTGATCTTTGAAACTGAAGAACCGTTGGAACACGCCAACCAACCACATCAAAAAAACTAAGACATCAGGAACATGTAGGAAATGCTCACATGATGATCAACAGACCACTGTTGCAAAATGCACCATGATAGTTTCCCTTGGATTTATCCAGGCATTCGGCTGCGTGGAGTGGGTCCTAAGAACATGATATTTTTGTTTCCGCTGCTTGGGCCTGAGTCGGGTTGGAACACTTTTTCAGACGCCGAATCAGCAAAAACGTACAAAATGTGAGGTGATTCAGCAGCTAGGCGTAATCAAATCGATCATGTACAAAAAAACGCGTGAGGCCAACAAAAAGCCAGCCATTACTACTACTACTACTACTACTACTACTACTACTACTACTACTACTACTACTACTACTACTACTACTACTACTACTACTACTACTACTACTACTACTACTACTCTACTCTACTACTACTACTACTACTACTACTACTACTACTACTACTACTACTACTACTACTACTACTACTACT
>DF244320.1:0-28306 GCA_000507305.1 Breviolum minutum Mf 1.05b.01 | reverse complement strand
GACTGTTAGGAAACAGGAAATAGGGACAGAGACAAGTAGGAAAAAAACACTAGGATTTAGGAAGCAAAAAAGAAATACGCTAATACGGGATATCAAGGTTCTAGCCTACTACGGCCGAAGAAGGCTCTGCATAGAGTTGTCTGAAGAAGCTTCAGAGGTGACATTTTGGGTTCTCAGTGGATTCTCGCCATATAGGTTCCACCTATGAAGAAGACATAGAGGTGGAATCCACGTTTAGTCGTTCTCCTTTGTGGCTTTTCGTTCCTATGTTCAAGGGGCGAATTGGCTGTTCAGCTCGACGGGCGTTCGATTCTAGCATGCAGGCCTTTCTACAGATGACACAAGATTTGACGAGAGAATTGATAAAAGAAGTCAAAAGATCTGAACAAATCAACAAAGATATGCGAAGCAAAACAAAGCGGAAGATCCCATTACAAAATTCGACAGGAAGTTCTGGTACCACACCTTCTACAGATGGATGCAAGATTTGACAAAGGAAATGAAAAAGAATTGACAAAGGAAATGTCAAGAAACTTGACTATAGAATCTCAAAGAGATGACACACGAAGATGTGGAAAAAACAAAAAAAACTGCCAAGAAAAACACATAGAGGTTCCACCTATTGTGTCCGAAGAAGGCATAGAGGTGTTACACGTTTAGCCCTTGTGTTTTGTGGCCTTTCCAATGTGAGCCCCTTGCTGATCTTTTCCAAAGTCTTTATAGCTGAAGATTCCAATACCATTGCGTTAGGGCCCCCCAAAAAAAAACAGTTCAGAAACCCCAAGCTTGCGCTACAAACCACAAACAACATGACATTTGTGACCCCTTTCTTCCCTGCCAACCCCTTCCATGAACTTCCAACTCCAGGCCTGCCAACACCAAGCCATCTGCAGGTGATCCAGCTGCAACAGCTACCACGCGAGGTGGAGATGTCCAAGCAAAGGTGGCTCCTCCCAAGGTGTCACAATGAGATCCATCATGCCACTCCGCTTGCAGCTTGATTCGGTCGCTTGCATCACCACGAACGGCATCCAAGAAGTGACTCTTCTGCAAAGCACGGGGGTCCATGGAAGAAGAGCCTTCCGACAAACATCTCTTCAGCAGATCTTTCAGGTGCTCATCGAGCAAAGCTTTCAAGCCACCTAACTCTGCCAAGGCTTCAACAACTCTGACTGGTGCCTTCTCTTTGAGCATGCTTTGAATCTGGTGAGGTGATGCCATGGTCACCATCATGTTGTTCTCCTCTGCCAAAAGTTGCAGCACTTCCTCCCTTGCCATTTGTTTTACCGACTTGCCTCCCACCAGCTTCAAGATCACATCAGCTTGACAGTTAGCTTTCTCAGCTGCAGACCCCTTCTTGACGTCTACGATCTGAGGTCCTGCTTTCCACTCAAACACTGCCCCACCGAGACAGTCACGGCCTGAATCCTTGTCCACCGACGATGTGTTGCTGATCAAATTTTGGGCATCCTGTCTGACAGCATCCAAAAAAAGACTCAGCGCAGTACCACGCATTGGCATCCAATCTACAGCTTGAGGTACAAGTTCCACATTGTCTTCTGGCACTTCATCTTCTCCAATGGATCCAAGGACTCTAGAAAACTCATCTGGAAGGACAGATGCTGGCTGATGAGGATTCGGCTGAAGCTTCAGAGTTTGACAAATGTCGTTGCAAACATGGTTGCAAAAGAATGCGTCCATGCCTTTGCAAGACAAATTGCCGCGGCCAAAGCGGTCGATGTCTCCCGAATGGATCTGTGGGTCAGTGAGGGTATTCTTCACACCTTGAATGTCGACAACCATGATTTCTCCTTCCACGGGATTTCACGGCGTGTTTGTGTCACTTGCATAAACGTAACAGGAAGTGTTCTTCCATGATGATCCCAAAAATGGTCACATGTGGTCTACAACATGATTGCCAAACCCAACCCCTGATCTCCTTCTGTCACATCCCAAGTGAAATGGCTAAACGCTTGTGCCAAATCAGAATCTTTTGCGATGTGCCCAGCATTGGAAGTTTTCTTCTCATATTCTCCTGGTATGAAGGGTTCGATGGCCATGTAGCGGAAGGGAAAAGGAGTATCTTCACCCAAGTCAAGAAGCTCTGCCTTGACAAATTCAATGGGACTTTCGGGGTAGCGAAGACTGAACTCCTTCGCCAGGTAAGCAGCCACGGCTTGCGAGCACATGTCGCCTGGCAGCATGAACTTGGGGCACTGCCACTTCAATCGAGTGTTCAATCGTGAGTGCAAAATTGCCAAGGGGTTCATAAAACAAAGAACAGCTAAGTAGATGTCTTACATGAGTCGTGATGTGTCATACTCATCATATACTGGGGTCAAAGCCTTCTCTTTCGCCAATCTGAAACACAAACATCACCTGAGGCCAATCTTTACACACAGCCATTTGTTTCGACACAGCACAAAAAGGTGCCTTCATATGCGGACTTGTTTTGAAACTCTCTGTCATCGAACTGGTACACCTTGCCCACATGCTGACGGTGAGGATTAAGCTTATCTACCACGTAGAACGCAAATCTCATCGCCCCCTTGCCGAAGGGTTGTGGGGCAATGAAGGCCTGAAATGATCGCACCTTCTTCTTGGGAGGCTCATCCACATCTTCCATGAAATAGGTGTAGAGTTTTGCCTCCACTGAATGCCAGGTGTCCCATCGATCCCAAACAGGTGGAGATGGATCCATTGTGAGGCTCATTCGCTTACCTGGTTGGTGCTGTTAATCAAATCAAAGCTATTCAAATAAATACATACATCATCAATCATCAAAATTTAAGAAATGAAATGAGAACTTTTTTGAAAGCGCCACCTAGCCACATTGGATGGCTTTTGCTTGACTCAATTTCGAAATGGATGACCCGTAAGACGCCACGGAGGATCCAGACACGATGCAGCGCAGCCGCTTCGCATCCTTGCGAGGATCAAAAACGTGAACTTTCAAAGCACCAGGGCTGTTGTTGCCATACTGCTGCTTGAAGACCTCAATCATTTTGTCTGTGGCAGAGCCCAATCTCAAGATGACCATCTGGATGCCCTTCTTCTGAAGTTCCTGCTGTTTTTGGAAAAAGTCACGTTCAACCCTGGCGCATCTAGATTCGCAGATCGGATTTTCCTCTCTATCCATTCAAGCATGGCATGCAGCATGCACAAGCAAGGATCGTATCGTCACCGTTAAGAGACCGCTGATGCATGTGGTATGTTCGAACAAACAATGAAAAGCAATCTTCCACCAGGTACTCTTCACACTCACCCAGAATCCATAGAATGAAAGTTTACTGTAAACTGAATTTCTCCTATCATATATGCAATCCTCCAAAGTTTATATGTTGGCACCCCCATTGGCTGACTCAGTCTTGTATGGACCTCGCCTTGAGCAATGAACATTATAATTTCAGTTCGCTCCTTCACATCGAAATGTTCAATCCCCTAGAAGCACGAGGCGCCCTGCTTCATTGGACTAGTTTGGTTATCAAGACACTAGTTGGGGGTTATCAAGACACGACTTCCATCATGGACTCCATCTCCCCAGTGAATGAACTCGGTGAACAAAAAATGCCGAAACCGTCCTGCAAAGCAGCATCAGTTGCTTGCCATTGACGTGTATCCTCCGCATGCAAGTCATAGAACTGCGTGGCCAACCACTCGGCAGAGGCGGCGTCATCCTCTGGAGCCGCCATTTTGAGGCTGGAAGTCTCCGAGCTCACCTGGTGCAAACGATCCGTTGACCCCTGTGACATTCCATGATGGTTGGTTGGTTAATAGGGATCCTTATCATGGTTCATTATAATTCCCTTATATAAATGGGTAGTTGTGGTCATCCCCTATATAACCCAACCGACCAGGATTTTGTTTTCATTGCTCACCTGGAAGTCGGAGTGGAAGCGCCAGCCATGATTGGGAGTTTGGCTCAACAAGTAGAGGACTTTTCCGGTAGAGGACCAATCCAATTTCAAGGCCTCCTCGAGGCCTGTCAACACATCCTCACACTGATCACCACCACCTTCTGCTTCCAAACCATCCAAAAAAGCTTTGATCTTCCCCACCTCAGTGGTAAAGGGATGTACAAGCAAATGCTCCTTGTCATCATAATCTCTGTAGCCCACAATTGCCACCCTCACTTTTGCGAAATCACCCATGCGTTCCAAGTTGTCATGGATGATCTCTTCCATTTTGTCGCTCACTGTCTTCAGCCACCATTGCATGGAGGCCGTCAAGTCCACCACAAAACAAAGATCCAACGTCTTCACCTTAGAGAAAAACCAAGGTGAGATTTTCAGCACCAAAGAAAATTCATTGCTAGGAAAAAAAAGGCATAAAAAGTCGTGACAAGCAAACCAAGGGATAGTTTAAGTACTCACATCAATCATCTTTCTTCAAAGCTCATTTCTTCCACTGCATCATGCCGGCAGAAAAGTGTCACCACCCTCCCTAGCCAAATTTCCCTCCTGGCCTTTTTGGCCCGTTTCTTAGCCAAATCCATCTGCGTGCGCATCTTTGCTTCACGTCCACTACGCTGCACCAGCTGACGTCGCTCCTGCTCCGCGCGATGGCGCTCGGCGCGCTGCTGCTCGAGGGCTTTCTGCACATCCGCCACCTCTGCCATCACCAAGCACCAAAGAACGCGTGGAAGCGAAGAGTCACAAAATGTGAAGCTGTCGGCAGGATCCGGCTATTTTGTGAATTTGGATGGGTTTGGATAAAAATGCAACGGGTGAAAAAGAACATCAAGAAAGGCATGGAGTTTGGCCACTTTCAGCCATGGTTCATGATCTATGCAGCATGCAAAAACAAATCTTCATGGAGTTCATCAACAAGTGTGTGGAAAAAACATAAGATGAGATGACTCATCAGTTCGCAAACACTTAACCGCCATTTGGTCGCGGCCTGGTCTATGTATCACTCGGCCAAATGGAGTCGGTGGATGGACTGTCTGTCATTCTGTCTGTCATTGCCTGGCCGTGAGGCCAAAAGAAGGATCAGCCTATAGATTATATCTAGGAGTTATTGTCCATATAAGATCATATATGCGGTAATCATTACATATCATTCATCATTGCAAAATTTGGAAATTACATGGAAGGGTTTGCTATGGAGAGCTTTAAGCTTTTGCTTCGAGAATGGACTTTGTACTTACAGAACAAAAAGTCGGTTTTAGAGATGTGTTTATTGGCTAGCACGGCCTTCTTACTTAGAAAACTACTATGAGGGAAATTGGTTTGTTAGAAAGAGAACGTTTCCTTTAATCAACAAACATGTATCAAGCCCGGGGTAGACCCTAAACGAAGATGCTACTGGCAATGCTTCGTGCTTCCAGCTACCTTCTGATTGAAGTTTAGACTTGCTTAGCCATAGGCACCTCTATGAAGCTTGGATTTGGTACTTTTCATCATGCTGCCTATAGCTACTACTGTTGATGGTTCAGAAATCCGGCGATCACCAGTTGATATGGTAAAAATATCACATGTTTTACAAGATTTTATACATCCAAACGGTGGTTGTTTGGGATTTCTTCCATCAACCGTAGTAACTTAGGATCTTTAGATTTAAGCCATTCTCTCTTTCATCTTGACTTGTTTCGCGCCCATGTCCACGGCCCATTGCCAGTAGAGTGAAAACGCCAGAGTAGCCATGCTGCTGTTTGGATGATAGGGGATCTAGGGATGCATTTCAGCTTGACAGTTGCATGCTAGAACCTGAACAAGGAAGAAACTTTCGATCTCAGCCTCTTGTACTTCAAAAAACAATCGCTTCCCTAAACGTCGTATTCTTGTTCACATTTTGTGAAGTATTTTGATTCTCAACACATCATCGCATTTCCAAAGAAACATCATCATGTAGCAGCACCTGCTTCAAATGCTCTCATAATAAAACGTCTCACCATAGCGCATCTAGATATGTCTAGTGCCAACCTTTATTCAAAGATCTCAGGTGCAAAGTTTCAAGCATGAAAAAAGGTATCACACTATAAAATGACAAACTATCATTACTATCATATGATACAGTACATGTTAGTAATCTAATACATGTTATATCAATCATGTTATATTTTCCGCCTCCCACATTCCAAACCAAAAACCAATCATCAGAAAACATGGCACATCATGCACATGTTAACACTTAATCTCAACAACAGTTCGTGTGAACCAAGGCAGTCTGGGCTGCCTAAAGTGAGAACAGGCAGGCTTTATGACGCCATGCATTGGTTCAGGAGTGATACAGTAACGTTGAGTTGAGAGATTTGTTGTAAATTGGTCAGAAAGGAAGACACTGGCAAACACCTTGAGGGATTTGAGATGTTCACATCTATAGAACAAAATACGAATGCGGAAAAAAAAACATTCAAAATGAAGCTTCATGAAGCTTGTCTCAGATTGTCTCAACTCTCCAAAGTTAACCTGTTGTATTTGAAGGCGTGTGCCTCCCAATGCCAGGATGTTCGAAATGTTGGCGAAGCAGAATTCACAGCCTGCCAGTCAGCAGCCCGGATACTACGAAGAAATCCGTGCACACCATGCCGGCGCAGTACAAGGTTTTTAGTAAGCAAGGTGCGCTGCAGAAGCTAAATTCACACTCAACAACTGAATTGAAGCTGAATTCCACTAATTCCAGTTAATCTGTAGACAGAACAAGCAGCATTGCTTGCACGATCTCTTTTTGGACTGCTACCACTTTTGCAGTTTGGAAAGTCGGAACAGGGGCTACTTTGGCTGTGATGGCTATGCCATGCGTAAGGCCTTAGAGAAAGCTCCTTGACCTGACTCAAGAGCTTCAGATATGATGGCGGAATATCAGTCCAACTTCTTCTTAGTCCTGCGACTGCTCATGGTGAACTGAACTTGAACAAAGGGAAAGACATTCAGGTTGGCCAGCTGCTCCTGAAGTCCTTAGCCATCAGTCATCTTCAATCTTCACTCTCTCCAACCTTGGGACCTTCGGCTTGGAGCAATCGACGATGGTGCAAGCAGCAGAGGAAGGGTCCAGCTTCATCCGCAAACTGTTTCACAAGAAAACTCCCCCAACCCGCAAAGCTTCACCCGCAACTGTCTTCCCTCTGCTTGACCCGGCTGAAACATCCCCCGAATTTGATTTCTCCAAAATCTCGTAAGACCTGAAGCTTCATTGGAGCGGTTCACACCAACAGCCCAACCGGGCCAACACGGATGACATTCACTGATTTTTCGTTGGTGCCCAATCATCCAGGTAAAACTTCATCGAAAAATGCGGCAAGTGCCCCGACATGCCGAAAAAAAAACCTTCAACTTGACTTGGCGTTTTTTTCCCGTCAAAAATGGAGGTATTGCAGACCTCGAAGTTTTGGGGGAAATCCTTCGATTCGTTGCTGGTGATGCGGAGACCTCCACAGCAACGGAAGGACTTTCCCCCAAACTTTGAGGTCTGAAAAAAACCAACATTTTCCAGCTTCGTTTCGTTTTCCAGCTTCAACTTCTCCAAATCTTTGAGCTATTTTTTGAAGTCGTCGTTCAGCGAGACAATTCCCACCACCCAGCAGTTGTGGCGCCTGAGATGGTTTGCGACGCAAGGTCTTGGCTCAACTGAGACTGATGTTGATCAACACATGAGAAAACACTGGGTTGGTTGACAAAATCAATGCCATCAGGGCGCGCATCTTGCAGGGAACATATCAAAATATACACGCTTTTTGTGAAAGAAGTCTGCTAGAAAAGCGTGGAGCTTAAAAACATCGATGATGTATTGCGAAGGGAAGCTCATGTAAGCAGAATGAGTGTGTCAGAAAACCACCCTACATGAGCCAAAAGAACATGATCTGGTCACTCTGGCCAAGCATGATCCAGTTTGATCCGCCAAATTTTGACACAAAAAAAAGGAAAAACCTTCATATTTCTGCAAGCAAGCAACCCAACCTTGTAACACCTTCAAAGTTCTTCAGGTCTGTGAGCTGCTCTGCTTGCAATCGTCGTGATCATCTGTGCTTTCGAGGTTGGTGGGTCATTTCCCAACGACTATGGAATCTGAAAAAACCCGCCATGTCTCCAATCACATGCCCGCTGTTGGTTTCAAGTCGATCTCTTCATGGCCCGACTGACTCAAATCTCCCCAAAAAATCACACACCTTCTCCGGTTGAACCGGGGAAACATCGCAGCTTTGAAGAATCTCCAGATTCTTCCAAGGCCGCAATATTTCCCCGGAAAACCGGACCTCCGGAGATGTCGGATCCTTGGTGAAGGTCCCAAAGGGGGAAGTCGGACCTATGGTGAAAGATTTCTACCACAAAAAAAACGTGCAAGTTTTGATGTGTCGCATTTTTTTTGATTCTCCGTTTCTATTAGTTTCTAGTTTCTTCTTATCAGCTACCCAAAAAAAACCATGCAAAAAACTATTGAAAGATTCGGATACTCTGCAGCCAACAAGTCTCCATTCCACACGTTTCACGAAGTGCAAAGTCAATGATGCCTCCACAGGCGAGGTCTCCACAGCCTGCTGACTGATCACAGCCAAGGGTGTAGATTTTGATTTGGTGGCCAAATAAATTGTGATAAACTTGCTATAAAGAGTCACTCGATGAATGGAATGAATGGACTTGGGCTTCAAGTGTTTCAACAAAAGAAAGATGACATGCATAGCGTTTTTTCAGGTGAATTTGATGCATGTGATTTCGTCAGTGCCAGGTCACCGAAGTCAGCTTCATCCCCATGAGCTGCCAGGACATGCTGGTAGTCCCGGCAGAAACAACCTCGAGCAAATTTGGTTCAGTATTCGAAGCCCAAACATGGTGAATCAATGTCATTTTTGAATGACCCATGCAGAATAGCGACAGTCAACTGTTTTTTACGAACTCTCATGGAAGACACGGAACTTGGTCCGGTCATGGAACATCATGTCTAGTCAAACTCGGAGATGCCCATGATCATGAATAAGAAAGAAGGTCAATCTGCTTGTCAGTTTTCTCACTTCTACAATCAGTTTTAAAAATCCACACCTTGCTTGAATACTGTACCAGGAACCTTTTTCCGCTTGTTCCCTCCAATCTCAACATCCAGAAATGTAAAGCATGACATCAAATAATATCAAATCAACGCAAAGAAACTAATCAACAAGCACAATGAAGTCAATGAAATCAAATCAGAAAACAATGAAATAAGGCTAAATAAGGAGTGGATCCGAGTACTCAACTAAGTAGGTAAGAAATGTCCCAACCACCGAGACGAGTGGCTGAGAAAGAGACAGAAGTACAACGCAATTTTGGATGGACACATCAAGAGTTTGACACAGAAAAAAGGAAGTCTCCAATTGGTCCGACTGTACACAAAAATGCTGTTTTGGAGCCAAAATCAGGTTCAAGCGGAGAGATTTCCAGTCAGCGTCTGCCACAAACATGGCATTTTGTTGACAAGAGATCCGTTCGAAACCAAACCTTGTGAACATGTTGCTGTCCCGTGACACCGTCCACCAAACTCATCCAAAATTCGCCACCTTCAAAGGCTCCTGAGGTTTCATGGTATCAGCCCTGCCAGTTGGACATCCCTTTGAAATTTGAGTCGAGTCTATTTCTTATGTCTCAATATGTTTATGTAAATGGTTTCTATGGATTTGGAGATGCAAAGTAACATCAGTGTGTTCGTGACAAATCCATACAAATCCCTGAACCCTGTCCAACTCCACCAACAGGTTGATTTCAACTTTCCACCCTGACCTGTGAGGAGTCACGGCATGCACTCCTGGGAACTTCGGTGCTGACTTCGGCCCGAATGCGAAATCTACACATGGACAAATGACGAAGGTATGCTTTCATATCAAACAACGTTCAAGCAGTGATTGAATACAGAAAACGAAATTCATCCAGAATCCATTCGAGTGCAATAATTAAACCCCATGGAACGACATCCGGACATCATCCGGACCAATCTTCTGCAAACCATCTCAATCCTTCTGGGATGCTTCAACAGTTGAATGCAGCCAGCCACCAAGCCTGTCAGAAGTTGGAAGCTCCACCTGCCACCTGCCAACTTACGAGTTGTGGAACCCAACGGACAGTCCGTGAACATTGCCATTTGTCGCATGATGCGAGATCAGTTGAAGCATCTGAGACTTATGTTTTAAGGAACACAATTCGATAGATGTCTGGGAAAGGCTGTCTTTCCTGCTGAACTTCTTCCCTTGGTGGGCATGTTGTCCCTTTGAACCATCTTTTTCCCACCTGTTTCATCCTGTTTCCTTCAAAATGTAGCAACGAGATGTAGCAAAATCATATTAGCACACTTCACTTTTCAGATGTTTGCACCTGAAATCATCCTTAAATATTCTGCTCGGTATAAACACGGACAACTTTTGGATTCTGGTATTGAATGGGTGCGGAAATATTTTGGGATTTTTTTTAATTTTGGGCATTAATTTTTTTTCTATGGTTTCAATTGGAGGTGGAGACGTTTCAGGTGGGGGCGGGCTGTCCCTGCAGAGGAGGTAGGCCTAAAAAAAAACAGCTGGAGGGGATGCATTCGCTGAACATGCTGCGTGATTCGCCTTCGGTTCGCATGATTTTTGGAGCCTTGGGTTCACAATTTTTGTTTGGGGCCGTAGGTTCATATAATTTTGGGGCCTTAGGTTCATTAAATTTGGTGTTGTGTTCAAAAACTTGTGGTTTCCTCATAGAAATTTGAGGGCCTGAGGTTCTCTTTTTTTGTGTCTTGTGTTTATATATGTTTGGTGGTCTCAGGCTCATAAAAGTTTTGGGTTCTTAGGTTCATAACTTATTTGGACCCTTACCTTAATATATTTTTTGGGCCTTCATAAAACTTTTGGTGTCTCGTATTGAAGGGCAGGGAAGCCTCTTTGATTAATAAGCAAAANAAATAGATGTAGAAACAAAAGAAAGACCAATGCAACACAGAAGCAAGAAAACAGTAAATGAGCAAAAAGTAGCAGAAGCAAAAGTTAAGGCAAAAGCAAAAGCAAAAGCAGCAAAAGCAAAGGCAAAGGCAAAAGCAAAAGCAGCAAAAGCAGAAGCAGAAGCAGAAACAAAAGCAAAAGCAAAAGCAAAGGCAGCAGCAAAAGCAAAAGCAGCAAAAGCAGAAGCACCAAAAGCAAAAGCAGCAAAAGCAAAAGCATCAAAAGCAAAAGCAGCAAAAGCAAAAGCACCAAAAGTAAAAGCACCAAAAAAAATACCCCTCCGTATTGAATGGACCTGGATTTAGCCCCTAAAAGTGGATGGTTGGAAGACTACTTTCCTTTTGGGTTTTGGCCTATTTTCGGGGGCGAAAATCTTAGTTTAGGCACATCTCGGAAACACACGCACCGGACTACAAGAATCGACATCAAAGTGCCTGCATCAGACACCCCGCCACCTCGGGCCCAGTGTGGCAACTGTCAAAGATACATAAAAATTGGGAGAAATGTCAAGAAAAACCGTGGTGTAAGTAGTTGTAAGTCTCAAGTGGTGCATTTTTTCATCTGCCATCAGAAAGAAACCGATGTCTAGACCAAAAAAGTACCATGATCTAAGATGCATGCATCCATTCCAACGTTTAGAAATTGGTGATGTTTCCAGGAATCCAGTTTCCACCGACGATTTTTGCAACAACTGATGCTAATGCTAAACGCCAGCGGCACCTCCTTACATGGTGAGTTCATCTTAGAAAAAAGTTTTCAACTTCTTTTGCTTGTTCATATTTACTAGGGATTCCCCCATACCCCATTTTTAAAAAACTTAAAGTTCAACCATCTAGCAGGTTAGCCTCTGTCACATTGCCAACCTCTCATCTTCAAGATCTCCAGGGCCTTGGCAAAGACACTGCCGTGTCACCTTTGATGCGGTATGAAAATGTATGAAACAAAGGCATGAGCTTCATTCACAAGACATATTCTGCACTGCTTCTTGTTTCCAGGGTCTGTTGCGGTTTCATCACTAAAAAGCCATCCAGGATGCACCCAAACTACTAGTTCGGGTGATTTGGAAATGGTCGCGAGTGGAGCATTGCCACAGCTGTCTACACATCCACTGTACACACATTTGCATCTCCATGCCGAACACAGTGTTGATGCTCCTGAATCTTCTTGCGAGTGGGTTTCTTGGCAATCTGCTGGGCCCCCTTCTGCACAAGTGCCTGCGTGTAAGGTTCATTCTGATTGACTACATGGGCGCCACTCTGGGAAAGCCGGAGCCATTCTTGCTGTGATTGCTTTGCAGTTAGGTCCCGCTCATCCACTGAACCGGTCAACTGGACAGCAAATTGGCGCACAAGAGTCGTGTCACTGGATTCTTCCATGTCTGCAACAAATACACCACCACTTGCAAGCACCAAGTCGCGGTAAAAGTGCATTCCATTCGCATCCCCAGTGCAATGTTCCGTGCCAATACAATACACACTGATGCGTGGACGAATGCTGCGCTCATGAAGCTTGTTCATCATTTCATTAAAGCCCGATGGGCCAAAGAATGCATCCGGTGAATCGTTGTCTTCACCATCTGTGACAAGAATGACATCCCAGGTTTTGGCCGGGTTGCTCGTTGATGCTGAGAGCAAGACTTTGTAGACGTACTCCCACATATAGGTGGTCCAAGCTACACATTCCACAGAGCTTGAGAACAACTCCTTGGACTGTTGGCTGCTTTGGGGTCCATACTCAAAACTGTGAACCAGCTGTTTTTGGCGCACCTCACTCACAGCTCCCTGAAAGTGTTTGACATCTGGCCCATGTGAAACTTCAAGCTGGAAGGGTGTGTTGCGGGGTGAGCGGCTGTCGTGAGAGAACAAGTTGACCAGGACTTTGTAATGACCAGGAATGGGAGATGATGCACCAATCTCCCACCGAACGTTTTCCACAGGTCTGGCATCACAGCTAGAGCCCACATTTCGGTCAATGTCAAGGAAACCATGGCTTGCAGGACTTCTCTTCGTACTATAGTAGATCTCGAAGCCACCAGGCTCTTGAACATGCAAGTCCACATCATTGCAATTGTCCCAAATCAGAGTTGCCCGAATCGCGGTGTTGCTCATACAAACCTCCATTACTCTCAACACGTTCTTTGAAGAGGGAAGATCCAATGGAAGCTTGAGTCCCACCAAGCAAATGAATTGACGTGGGAGTCTTCTCAAACCTGGGAAACAACATGTCCAAGACTTTTTTGGCTTTCAAGTGTTTCCAGCCTTTCAGTGACATTGAATCATCCAAGAACACCATGAGTTCTTCTTCATGACCTCGGAATGCGTTGGTGTTGTTTCGTGGGTTCCTCACATCATCCCTAGCCTTTGATCCTCTCATATCCCACGTTTCATCATTCAACTCTTCCACTTTTTCAGAGTGACACTCAACTCCAGCATCAACACCTTTCTCCATGGAACGCTTCTTGCATCTAGTTTTGATCCTCTTCATCTCTTTGATGTAGGCAGCTTTGCGCTGCTGGTCCTGCCTTGGCATTGTGCCAGGGTTGCGGCACCTTTCATCTCCACAAAGCAAAGTGGCACAGTCTGTCAAGAAACGCATGCCTTCCTCTGAACCACCCTTATCAGGATGGTGAAGCTTAGCAGCACGTCTGAAACATTGCCTGTATTCCTCCGGGCTCACTTTAGAAGCAGCCAACCACTTCTCAGCCATGTTCATCATATCAAAACATGAACACCGCTTTCTGCATTCAGCTCCTGTTGCACTGCATTGCTTTTGGATCCACGGTGTCTTGCCATGGTCCTTGCGGGTCTGCCAAAACTTGTCCCATAAGTCATGTCCAAGCTTTGAAACAGCTTCAACAAATGTGTAGTTCTCCCTCATAAGCTGCTGCAGTCTATCAGACCATGAGAAGGCATCTGGAATCTCTTCGCCTTGCGATTCTGTCTCTGCAAAGTCATTCCCTTGCGACTCCACTTTTAGGAAGCAAAGTGCAAGAAAGGCCAATCCACACGCTGTCCTGACGGTGATCATGACGCGGCACAAAGAAATGGGCGAAGGCATTCAAGACTTGCTTGAGCTCAGAGGTTGCTGAGAGACACTGTGACCAAACTATCATGGTCAACTTTCACTGCTTTTCCTGAATATGGGACTCTCAAGACTGCGACTATGCAGAGCACTGGCGCAAGTCACAAGTTTGACACAAACACACTCCGTCACTCATGCCTTGGGGCGTGGGCGTTGGTGCCATTGACAAGTCCTGCCAAACAAATTTTCAAGATTGTCGCTTGGATGACTTTTCCTGCATGGTTTGGCCAGGAGGTTTTCCACGGTGGAACAAAAATTACCGCAATTTTGAAAGCCATCAAAGTAAAATAAAGAACAACCAATCGATTGCTGTCACATGGTCTCCAATGTGATGATCATGTGATTTCAGAAATGCCACATGTGTTTTCTCTTCACAAGGCATGCAATACCTGAAAGAATGCAAGAGTGATGTTTGGAACGTGCATGTTGTACAAAGCCAAGCCCAGCACGACGATGAACGGAGACTCCGCAGCCCTGTGCAAATGTCACATCTTTGGAAGTTCATCTGGTAGAAAAGATTCGATTTGGTTCAAGCCCTTGGATTTCTGAACCATCAACTGTAGGAAGACTAATATGAAGATATGAAGCCAAACTTCGCAAGAACTTGACCCTCCAAGGATTTTTGTTGTGCCTGAGTTTTTAGCGTCCTATCAGCGGCACATGGGAATCACTGGAGTCAGCTGAGAATCCTCCTTTCGCCCCGGAAATGAGCTGCTGAGATGGATCAGCTGAGACTCCCAGCCACGGACCCCACCTTCCTAACACAGGCAGCTATGTTCACAGACAATAATGCAACCAACTATACTGCAAAGAAAGGTAAGTACGGTGCAGGATAAAAAAATGCAGCAAACGGAAAAAAAAAACACTTCACGTTTTCCATCGCTCAAATTTCCTACCCAATCTGGATACCAGAAAGAATCGAAAACCAGAATTCACCGGACTGCGCCAAGACCGATTAGTCAGAACTTGCACCCGACGCGGCTCCACACAAGGATGAGCGATGTCTTGTCATATAAATGTCTTCAAAAAACCAATCCCAAATGAATACTTCTGTATTCAAGCTTTTTGAATCAACTTCACTCCCTGTGTAGGTCAAATCGATGTCAAGTTGACTGAAACCAACCAGTCTGGAAGAGCTTAGCTCTGGCAGTTTAGGCAGCAAAATGTTAGGGTCGTTGCAAATGGCTTGAGGGTGGCCTCAAGAAGCGACGCACGTCGTTTCACGGCCACATCTCGACACTGCTTTTTCTTTGCATCAACTTTGTTTCACAATATCCTGTCTGGAATTGAAACACATTTTGAGAAAACAAAAAAGAATCGTCATTTGGTATTAAATGCCAGTATGGGGAGGGTGGGGTTGCTGGTTGCTAGAATGTAGACCTTGCTAATTTGGGGATCATGTCATACAGTCTACCTTGCGAACAAGGCTGAAAGAAGGAAAGAAGTTTGGTTCGGTTGGTCCACAAAATGTGAGACCCGGCCTGCATTTCCCCCCCCAGCAAAAGCCTAGGGTTCAAGCCAACTAAATGCAGCCCAGGGACAAACAGCTCATGGCAACATGCCATGAGAAAGAAGTGCTTTCCGGAAGGCCCAGGGTGACATGTACCCCAGGCATTAGCAAGCCACACTCACAATGGAAGACTTCGATTCCTCACCTAGGTCAGGTCTCAGCATCGCGCCATCCTCGCCTGGATTTTCATACTTTGGAATTTCCATCTCGTTTTGATGGTCATCAAAGGACTGCGTTGGCCTGTTTGAAGTCGTGGAACTCCTCCATGTAGAAGCACCTTGGACGAGTGTTAGGGAGAAATTGCGATGACATGATTCGACTCAGTCTTACACTGGCCACGTCTTTTTGGGCATGGCGAGAATATGCGAGAATGAGGGGCTTGACCCACTTTCACAACACCCCAAAAACTTTGTGCAAGATAATCAAACACCTTGTCAACGTTAAAATGTGGCCCAGGGGATGTCTGCCCACCACATGACACAACGCGGATACAACTTTCTCACTGCACAAAGTCCTATCTTTGGTTGTGGAAATATCGAAGAGTATCTACAATGCCAGGCACAAATGAACTCAAACGGACTAGTCAAATGGTCAAATACTCTGTCACTTTCCGCCTTCCTAAAAGCGGCCTAGGTGCTCAAGTCCTTCGAGTGATCGTGGTTCAACACAGCTAGATTCACGCGACTCACATTCTGGGAAGCAAGGGGTCGCACATTGGATAAGCCGGGAATATCAGCATACGCCAAATTGATGAAGTTGAGGATGGTGTTGACATCCTGGCTTCAGCTGACTTTTCGATTTTCGGACGCTGGTTTTTCGAAACAACAAAAAACTCTATTTTTGCACTTTGCAAAGCTGGATGTTATGGCTCATGCAGCTACTTTGTACCCCATAACATCCAGCTCAGTGCTCGAAGCTATCAGCGAGATTACTCGAAGCTATCGGACGTGTTGAGCATTATCGAAACTATATATACAAGTCCCTTTTTTTCTCCGCTTTGCGAAATATCTTTGATACCGAAAACCAAAAATCTCCCCCCAAAAAAAAACTTGCACGACTTTCAAGACATGACTGAGTGACGTAAGAATTCATATCTTCAACGTCTTTGGAAAGGCTGGCAGTTTCGATGGCCATTATTGCTGCAGCACCTTGGAGCCGCAAAAATTGAAACTCGTGTCGTTTCCAATTTTTTTCCATGAACCACGACCACAAACATCAGAACATCGACCTGCGTTCTACGCAACCACCACGACAACCACAACAACAACAACAACAACAACAACAACAACAACAACAACAACACATCAGAGCTGAATTAATAGCTCACAAATACCAAAACAAAAAGGTCATCATAAAATACCTCGTGCTTCAAAAAAGATGGAGCCCTAAAATGGCGGAACCGCCAAGACGCAGTCCTTCAGCTCTTGGGTTAGCTTCGAAGTGTCTTTGAGGTCAAGCTGAAGAATCCATTTCCACTCACCTCCTACGGCTTGCAAAGTAAGGCCGACCATACACACCAAGGCCAGCAAGACGAGGCAAATGAGAAGCAACCTCCAATCAATGGTGCTTTTTGGTTCCCATAAAAGGTGGTAGGTGGTATATAATCCAAGTTGTTTCGCTTGGCTCAGACTCAGTTTTTTTTTAAAGAAATATTAAGAAATGACAATCATGCTCTTTTTTCTCCTTTTTCCATCCCTATTTACATCCCTTTTCCTCTTCGGGTCAGAGTGCGATTTGTTCTTTTGGGGTCTAAAGTCTAAAGGCAGAATGTATAAATTAGCAAATAGGAAAACAGCCTGAGAAGCCAAAGGAACAGCAGAAGGACTACAGCAAAGTAATCTGCAAATTCCTCTTCCATCTTTTCATTCTTTGGAATGTCTGTATTGACCAAAAGGAGGAAACATGTACTCAGAATCATGTCGGCGAGATTGACTACTGGAGCCTTCCATGGTTGAGTTGAATTCTGCATCACACTATAGGCCACCAAGATGAGACTTGCGATGCAAATCTGTGCTGAGGGCATGTTGGTCCCCACAGCAACTGTCAAAGCAAAGCCCAAACCACGAAAGAGGAGGATTAGAACAAACCAATAGGAGTCAAAGCGAAAGTTGGATGTGCAAAAGCGAAAGCTTTGGACCTTCTTGTAGTGCCCCATTGAGCTCCATACTGGGAGCTTCCAAACAGCATAGCAGCAAACTCCGATGAAACCCAACACAAATACACCAAGCAAAAAGATTCCGCACGCCAGCATTAGGCCATGCCGCTGATCACCGCAAAAAATGCTTGGATAACTCAAGACACTTTGCCGGCCATTTGGATGTATGTAGCACATGAAAGGTTTTAATGCCACTGCTGCAGTTGTGCCAAATGAAAGCTGAAGACCAAGTCCCAAGGTGTTCAATGTGAATGCAATCTTCCAAGGTCTCCGAAAGCACCAAGACATTGCATGGCAAAATGCCAGCCACAGCACTGTAAATGGAAAAATCAAAGTAGTCACCACATAGCTCAGCACGAACCAGTTTCCAGTTAGACAACTCAAGCCCAACCCATCAAGGTCAAGCATAATGAATCGGAAACCCGATGCCGTTCTATCAAAGGTGATGGGCCATTTTGCCGACATCATTCCAAGTACTGCAAGGACTTGAATTGAAGTCAGTCCCAAACCAACCGACATTTGACAGGTTTTAAAGGGCGAGGCATGCGCTGTGACCTCAAGGTGAGCCCACGTAAAAAACCTTGAAAAGGTATATATATATATTATCACTGAATCAATGACAAAAATTGATTCCTTACTCATGTATATATATATATATATAACATATAGTCTGTCTGTATCTCCTTATACCTCCACAATATCGGCTTGTGGTGTTTCACGTGTTTCACGCCTTCTGTGGCTTTCAAAAGTGCTGAAGGGAATCCCCTACAAATGGCAATGAATCGTCGATTCAAGATGTCGATTCTTTGGCATTCGTAGAAGGAAACAAAACTTGCAATTAGGTGCGCGGAAGACGATATGTGTGGTATCGCAGTTGCAAAAAAACGTTGTTGCTGCAACCAAGTAGCTTTGTTGTTCACAAAGTAGTAGATACGCGGAACAGCCGTGAGATATACTAGCAGCCCAACTATCCACCCGACCCAAGTTGCACCGCAATCATCACATTCTCCAGAAGCATGACTCTTTCCGATGGGACAAGAATCGCAAAGCATGCCCTCAAAATTGCCGGCACATGTTCCTGCGAGTTTGGTTCTCACGTAGCGAGAAAGTTGAAACTGACTAAATACTCGGGAGCTAGCGTTTGTTACACACTGGATCGATTGTGCAAAACTTTTCAACTTTCGTTTTTCAAAAAGTCCTGGTGTTCCTCCCGGGCACCATGAATCAGGTCTGCAGTGGAAAATCTGCAAGGGATCTGTTGGGGTAGCAAAATAGCCCTTACGGATCCTAGTCACCTTGGAATTGAAATCAAAATCCAAGTCCAAGTTGTAGTCTTGTTTTCGAGAACTGTGCGATATGTTCATGTTGAAATGAGTGAAATGTGTCATGAACTCGATGACTGTGATGGTGTCACTGAGCAATCTCAACAGGCCATACAAATGTTCGACAAGGAACGAATTGCTCACCCAAAGAGGATTGTCCTCCAGGGCCAGGTTGGGCGTGCAAATGCAAACGAATCTTTGTGTACATCATTTCAACACTGGCTTTGATTCATCACCGTTTTGTCCCCCGCCTGACTGCAAGGTCTGAATACTTGAGGCAAAAGGGCACTTCAACCCTTCACCACATGGAACACAGAGCATTTCACCTTGAGCTACGTCAGCTATGTTAATGAATCCTTCTTGGCAGCCACAATCTGAAACTGACACCGATCCTAGCAATGCGGTAGTGGCATGTGCAGGGCATGCTTTGCAGAGACTGCTGCCCTTCACATCTTGGTATTCGCCCACCGGACAACGGTTGCAGGCACTGCTGCCCGTATTGTTTTGTTGGCTTCCGGCCGGGCATGGGAGACAAAAGAGCGACGCTCCAGATTCTTGGAAGTATCCACTTGCACATTCTTGGCAAATGAAGGTAGAGCCTGTTGGGAAACAACCTATTTTCACAAACCTCACAGACCTGGAAAATAGACAAACTTCAATCTTGAGTCCGCAACTCACGACACGTCTCTTCTGGTTCTGAGCGAACACCATTCCAAAAGCTCGCAAGTTCTCCAGGAAAAAAAATCGGTGGTTTGTGGATCTGTGGATGTTCCCCGGCCTACATCATCCTTGAATGGCGCCGAGAAGTGGCCTGAGGATTTTTGATGCGTCTCCAGCATCCCCAAACAACTTCAAAGAACTGAGAACGAACTAGGACTTTCTCGGCTTTCTCGTGAGAGGAACCCCCTATAATAAATGTGGTTGCGGAATCACAACAATCAACTCTAACAGCAAAAACCTTTTTGGTCATGTGCCATCTTAACTCCATCGCGCAAAGAAATGATTTCATACGCACGAGACACCCGCACACGGGAATGACCTGACATGTGCGCTCCTACACAACATGATGCGTAGCAACACAGGACAGAGGTGAACAAAAGCACTAGTGCCACTCAACTCGTGCAAGCTATGTAACTAGTTGGGGTAAAATTCAGGGGTCAAAGAATCATGCAATTTTACGGGTAAGCCGCTCAAACCTATGCACCCCAAATGCGGGCAGCCTATTCTTTTTAACAGGAAGCCCCTACAACTAAACCTTCTTTCGGGAAGTCTAACTCTGCGTACCTTTGTCTATGGATGCATTAGGTAATTCTGTCTAAACAAATCTATCTACCAATTCTACCCAGTTGCTTTTGTCCTTCTAACTCTATCAATCTAATCCAACTGCTTCTTCCTATCCATCTGCTTGTGCGGTTCTATCTACCATCATCCACGCAAGTTTCTATCTATGTAGCTATCATCTATCTTCTCTTTATATCATCTATCCTATCGCCCATCTACCTAGCCAGTTAGTTTGCTTTCTATCTATCTATCTATCTATCTATCTATCTATCTGTCTGTCTGTCTGTCTGTCTGTCTATCTATCTATCTATCTATCTAGCTATCTATCTATCTATCTATCTATCGATCTATCTTTTGTCTATCTATTAGTCCAGCTATTTACTCTATCTAACCTATCAATGTACCCTATCAATTTATCTACCTGCCTCTGTGTATCTACCCTATACTTTTCCATATCTATGCAGGTACCCATTGATACACTCTATATCTGTCGAATCTATTCACTCCCATTCTCTAATTCTCTGCCTACCTGCTTTCTATCTGTCTATCTTTGTTTGGGTGTGTCTGTCATGTATCCAACTTACGTCCTCATTGATTGGGGAACTTCAAGCTTTCAGCCGCCTGACGGACAAGCTCTGCAACTGATAGCAATTGGATCCCGATTCTGCAAAAACCGTTGGCTCTTCTCCTGAGGAACAAACACCCACGACCCAAAGAGGCCAAAGGAACATGGATTGAACTCATGACACAGCAGCAGGACGAGAGGAGGAATAGTAGGCAAGTACAAGTACAAGTAGTAGTAGTACTAGTAGTAGTAGTAGTAGTAGTAGTAGTACTAGTAGTAGTAGTAGTAGTAGGAGTAGCAGTGGCAGTGGCAGTGGCAGTGGCAGTGGCAGTGTCAGTGGCAGTGGCAGTGGCAGTGGCAGTAGCAGTCGCAGCAGCAGCAGCACCAGCAGGAGAGGAGGAGGAGGAGCAGCAGCAGCAGCAGTAGTAGTCGAAGGAAATTTAAATAGCAAACTTCCGACAATATGGAGAGTTGAAAAGCAGATGCGACAGGAAGTCAAGTCAAAAGTAAAAAGATGCAGTAGCGCGAAAGTCAGAAGAAAGAAGATACATCCGCGCCAAATGTTAGAGAAGTCGCGAAATGCTGTGTTTTTTCAATGATTCGTGTGCCGGGTCAGTCGAAAAGTAGGCTTGTTAAAGCGGCGGGTGCGGAGGTAGGTGCTGAGAGGAGACATCAAAAATTGCACGCCGCTGTGGCGAAAAGCACATTTTGAAGTGAAAATGTACAAAACACGTCAGGTCCGAAGCACTTTTTGCTGTTCTCCTGTCGAAAAAAATGCACGCCGCTGTGGCGAAAAGCACATTTTGAAGTGAAAATGTACAAAACACGTCAGCTCCGAAGCACTTTTTGCTCTTCTCCCGTCGAAAAAATGCACGCCGCTGTGGCGAAAAGCACATGTGGAAATGAAAATGCACAAAACATGAGGTGTTTGGAGCACTTTTGTACGTTCAGATGTCGAAAAAATGCACGCCGCTGTTGCGAAACGCTAATTGGGAAGTGAACATGTACAAAACATGAGGTGTTTGGAGCACTTTTTGACGTTCAGATGTCCACAAATTGCACGCCGTTGTGGCGAAACGCACATTTGGAAGTCAAAATGCACAAAACATGAGGTGTTTGGAGCACTTTTTGAAGTTCCGATGTCGAAACATTGCACGCCGCTGTGGCGAAAAGCACATTTGGAAGTGAAAATGCACAAAACATGAGGTGTTCGGAGCACTTTTTGAAGGTGCGATGTCGAAAAATTAGTCAGGTAGAAAGTTAGTCAGTTAGTCAATCAGTCAGTTCGTCACTTAGTCTGTTAGTTATTTAGTCAGTCAGATAGTCAATTAGTCAGCTAATCAATCAATCACTCAATCAATCAATCACTCAGTCAGTCAGTTAGTCAGTTAGCTAGTTAGTCAACTAGTCAGTTCGTCACTTAGTCCATCAGTCAGTGAATCATTTGGTCAGTTAGCTACTTAGTTAGTTAGTTAGTTAGTTAGTTAGTTAGTTAGGTAGGTAGGTAGGTAGGTAGTCAATTAGTCAAGAAGTCAATTAGCAGTTAGTCAGTTAGTCAGTCAGTCAGTAAGTCAATTAGTCAGTTCGTCAGTTAATCAATCTATCAGTCAATCAGTTAGTCAGTTAGCTAGTTAGTCAATTAGTCAGTTCATCAGTTNAGTACTAGTAGTACTACTACTACTACTACTAGTAGTAGTAGTAGTAGTAGTAGCAGTAGTAGTAGTAGTAGTAGCAGTAGTAGTAGCAGTAGTCAATCTCACCTATGTTTCAATGAGTGCATGTCATATGCATGCAGCCTGACTTGGGTGGTGGTTTTAGTTGCCCCTCTTTGATGCGTACTCTCTCAAGGAAGTTGTCAAACCAGTGTTGCTTTCCTTCTTGCAAGCAAGTTGACTCATGAAACACTCCGAAACAGGAAGGGAAAACATATGAAAACATGTCTGCACAGAATTTGAATCTGATGAAATTAATAAAGGCAAGAAGCATCGTACATCCCAAATTGAGAGAAGCATTTGCCTCTTTCTGGTAGCCAAGTCTTCCAGGTCTCTTCATTGGATTGGAGCCAACGGCATGCCACATCATAGTCTGCGTCATTGGTATCAAGTTGGTCCATCATCATCTTGTCGAATGTTTTCAGACTCAGTGTAAAACCTCAGTAGTTTAATATTGCTATGAAACGTGGGACTACATGATACATGGGTACATGACCTGTACATGACACCCCTCGAAGCTCGGATTTTGTCCGAGATTCTGCTCACAAGTTCCTCGATGTCAGGAGCGGAGTGCAAATTGTGACTGACGAGTTTATCCACCGACACTTCGAAGGCGGCAGTTCGTCGATCACCTTTGGCCCATTCATCTGCATCGTGCGCCGGAAAGGTGATCTTTTGTGGCTTTAGCCTGGACACAGGTGACATTTTTCGCAAAGACGGCATGGTTCACGGTTCATGCATGAAGGGTGGGTGTGTGGATATAAAATCTAGCTATTCCAAGCTCTTCTAATTGACAATCCACTGCTTGCAACATTTGTAACATTGGGATTCTTGCTGACAAATCTGTGAATTTTGAAAAGGATGTATTGTATCGCAAAATCATTTGCTTGAATTAAAAGTGGACTGCCAACGAATGTCATGCATGTTGATGTTGACGAAGCTGTATCATTACAGACATTTTGTATTTTTTTTAAGTCAGAGATTGTGGCCCATCACCCATTCCACCCATCAAATGGGCATCCCGCTATTTGCGCACCTGTTTTGTGCACGCCGGAAAACCCCGTACTCCAAAATGTCTTCAACCCACATATTTCAATCAATATTTGAGCTCATGATAGCGAAATTTTAAATGTGACAAGCTTGTCAGGTCAGGCCTCAAGAAAGATGGATCTGGCACCCACCAATACATAATCATCTTGAAGTCCACTGGCAGTGTTTGAAAGTTCTGATAGTCTTTGGCCACAGATGTTGCCAAAGGAATGTTGTAGGCAGTTGCCTTGATCAACATCTCAGACATACCCCATCCTGAGCCACCTGTCAACCATGTCACGCAAGAAGTCTGGTCTCGGCATGCTGGGGAAAACCAAAAATATTCCTCAACACATTTGCCGATAACTTCATCCCCTTCCACTACCACTCCAGCCCAATCATCCGTCATTTCCACATACTCACGCATCACCCCACTGGACATCAGTACTGAGCCAGTGCAAGGAAGTAGACGCGAGACATCAAGATCACCAGATTGGGCGAAGTACTTCCCCGGATGTTGCCGCGAGGCATTATAATCCCGGTAAAAGTCTAAATTGATGCTCTCTGCATTGTAAGCAGTTTGTTGCACAGCATCTGAGACATAAGGTGCAGTAACTCCGTTGTAGCCCATGTTGCCCAAATTCCTTGGAGCTTGTTCCGGGAAATCGTTTTGAATCTGGTTCCAGGTTTCAGCATAGAAAGCTGTCCATACCTCAAAACTGATGTGCGAAGTGATTTTTTCAGGCGCACATCCACGTGAAGCAGTGTTGGAGGGCGTGGTACAACCCATCAAAGCAAAGAAAGCATCGGCACTCACCTTTCCTCCGGAGGAAACACCGATCCACCCGCAGCTCCGTAAAAAGGCTGAAATTTCGTGGGGATACAAAGAAAATCTCAATTCAACAAAACAGTGACGAAGTTTTTCTAGGTTAAAACAACAACAAATGAAATAAATTATGATGCAATTGATAGATGTACACCCGCGAAAACTAACATGGAACCTGAAAATGATGATTTCCCATAGGAATCTCCTTTTCCAGGGGTTGATTTTCAGGTTCCATGTTAAACTTCAGGGGTGTAATGACATTGGGCGTATCAGGTTTTCTGAAGGCATCTTTTCCCAAACCCCTCCGAAATTTCCGGCTCCTGGACCTTTCAGCTCCACATTGTACCCAAGTTTCTCCTGCCATTTTTCAGTCCAATTTTTTTTCCAAAAAACCTATCTAATTCATCCTCCCATAAATCATGGTTCAGTTGAAAATTACCACAAATGAAAGGAAACTCATATTGCAGATACACCCATTTTTGCACTGAACCATGATGGTGGGAAGGAAAGAAATTCATCCTGCCTTATTCTCACAGTGCTTTCAACCGCAATGCGTTCAAACGAATTTCGCGGCCGAGAAGTCTGTCCTCGATGAGAATTTTGGCTGCCATAGAGGTCAAATGTGCAGCCGCATAGTCGCCACTGCGCCAAATCCCAATTGGATTTGACTCAGCTTCCTCCACCAAATTTTTCCTGTCCCTGGTGGCATTTGCCAAACATGACGCTACGGCCACATCCAGGCGAAGAAGAAAAAGGGAGCATAGGAAATGCATTTTTCATGCATCGCTCCTTTAGGATTTTGCATGAGCCGAAATGGAGGATATATTTGTTCGGGTGCGCAACTTCTCAACCTGTCGTTTCCAAAAAACGATCTGATGCCCCAAAAAAAAATCGAACCTGACATTGAAACTATCAGCCAAATCATCAGAACTATCTAGAATCCACATTTCCTGGATGTTTTTTTTGTATTTTCAAATTAACTCGCAACGTGAACACTTCCTGACTCAGCTTTCAAAGGTCCAAGCACAAATGCCGTCAGATTTGCCCCGCAACTTGCACGACGCTGCTTTCGATGGTCAGATTTTGTCAGATTCCGTCCGATTTCCTCCGATTCAACCATTTTTTGGTTGTGAAACTCCTGGCATGCCTCCCTGCATGGGAACTACCTTCCATACCTTGGTATCTATATATAAAACCAGTAGTACCGGTAAACGAGGCGGTGCTACTGGAAGCTTCAAAAAAGGTAAATTGCATATAAATCAAGAAAAAATGTGCCTATAAGCATTGTTTGTGACTTGTTGAACATTTCGTTTTCCATTTCCATGTCCCGTTTTCGCACGAGCTGCTTTGTCTTGTGATTCGAACAATTTTGGCCATGCTTTGTCGCAGCACGCAACCGCATACGACAGCATGATAGTTGACTATTACTTGGCTGCGTAGAACAACGAACACAGCATATTACACAATACTACTCCATACTACAGAGTACACTACTACTCTGCACCACACAACAGTACTACTCCGGACTACAAGGTACCACGAAGAGCCACAAAGTACTACACAGCATTACGACCTACTACAAAGTACTACTCTGGGCTACTAAGTATTACAAAGTACTACGCAACACGACGGTGTACTGCAAAGTACTACACAGTATTGCAAAATAATGCAAAGTACTACACAGTACTACTCTGTACTTCAAAATGCCACACAGTACTGCCCCGTACTACAAAGTACTACACAGTACTACACAGCACTACAAAGTACTGCTCTGCACTACGAAGAACTACGCAGTACTACTCCGTACTTCGAAGTACAACAAAGTACTACCCTGTACCACAATATATTACAAAGTACTACAAAATTCTACACAATACTTCTCCGAACTTCAAAGTATTACTCCATACTACAAAGTACCAAACTGTACTGCTCTGTACTGCAAAGTACTACACAATAGTAGTTTTGAAAGAGAGATATTACAATGTACTTCTCCGTACTACCATGAATTACAAATACTACAGATACTACAGAATACTATTCCATACTACAAAGCAAGACTCCGTACTACAAATTACTCATCCGTTGGAAAGTTCTAACATATGAAACGTCAATTACATTGTGTGGAGCAATCTCTGGATGCAAAGCACAATGAAACTACGACATTCATGTTTGATAGTCGCGACAGATGAAACATCAATTTCAATGCGCAGAACAACAAAAGCCAGCTTCCAACAGCACTAAATGGGGTACTTGTCACAAAAAAAACTCTCATAATGATTGGTCCTTGTCACACATGAGAGGATTAACTTCATGTTGCAACAAAAAGAAGAGCTGCTTTCTTTGTGAAGTGGCTCAGACGTGCCGAAGATTTTTTTGCACCGATTGCCGCGAAGCGAAGAAGAACCTCACAGGCTGCGACGGATCTCGAGGATACTGGCTGTCCAGGTCGGTGACGGAATACAAACAAGGAGTCCCCTAATACAAGATATTACCAATCGGCAAGAAAGGGGATTGTGCCCTTCCAAGCAAAAAGTGAACTGGGTTGAGATGACTATGGAACCTACACCACGCACCAAGCAACAAAAACTAGTCAAAACAAACACAAAACAAACACATCAAAAGTACCAATGTGTACCATCAAAATGATGACAGCAACACCAATCACATTGCAATGTGGCATTGCTTGTATTACGTTTTATTACATGATGCATTGATGAGCTGTAAACTATTGTGCCCCGCAATAGGATGGAATTTTATGAGCGTAACATGCCACTGGTTGCGAAATACATTTTGGGCTGACAAACATGTGCAGTTGTTATCCATTTTTTTTGGTTGGATGCTGCATGGCTCAACGTCTCCGTCGTCCGGACGGTCGCCCTTCTGTCAGCTACGAAAGGGTAAAAGATGTCGCTGTAACATTGGATATAAAATACCAATTAAAAGGAACGGCGCAAAAACTCAAAAAAGACACCAACCAAACCATGTTGCGAGTGCAAGGGGGTAGAGTAAAGGTGGCCTGTCCTCGAACGATCAATCAAGAGCTAGGTGGGTGAAAGCCGAGAGCACGCGTCTGAAGGGGAAGGCGCTTCTGTTTAGGGAAGAATAGGTCTGCATAACTTGAAAAACGGCCACATGTAACACTCTGCCAGAAAAAAAGACCTGGTGAAGTTGGCCAAAAGCGTACCCTGCATGTGATCTCAACAACGTCATAAAGTTGAGAAGGGGAAAGATGTTTGGTGAGACGGCTGGGAGTCGTTGCAAAATGCGGTAGAAGTCCAGCCAGTACCACAAACAGCAACAAAACGCCAGCTCAAAAGCGACGAAACGAACGGCAGCAGCGAGAGGGACGGAGCACAGCAAGAGAAGACTTCCAGATCATCGTAAAGAATAGACCGACAGACTTTCAACGAAACGAGACACGGGCAGGCTTGGAGCCCCGTCAACCCGTCTCAATACAGCCCATCTGAGAGAGAAGATACCAAATAGAGAGAAGATCAAATGAGAGTGGCCGGGGACGGAAACGGGTAGAAAAGGAGCCCCTGGAATTAAATAAAAGAATTCATGAGTAATAGGACACAGAGGTGCAGTCAGACGGACATGGAGCTAAAATTTGAGAGTGGAAGGAGGGATACTAGGATAGTATAGCAAGATTTTCCTGTGTGCCGCCTATGCTGGTGCCTTTTTTTCTGAGCTCGCCGTGCGCGCTCGAGCCTGGAAGAAGCTCCTTCCATTCCACTGTGGCCAAGTAGTGAACCCTAACGAAGATGAAAGAGATCACCAGGTTCTGTTGCCCCAGTCTATCCATTAGCATTAAGGTAGTTCTTCCATGGGCGAATGTCTGTTGCATGCCCGGTGTACGATATGTTTTGTCGTCACCCACACGAGGGTCAAAGAGTCTGGGGTCCGCGACAGACACCAATGTAAACATGTATACTGTGGGGGG
>DF244319.1:0-28332 GCA_000507305.1 Breviolum minutum Mf 1.05b.01 | reverse complement strand
AAAATCAAATAAACCCACACAAACACTAAAACACAAAAGACTGTATAGTATATGGGTTACAATTCTACATATTTTATCGGATAAGGTGCCACATAAAGTTTGGGATTATGCAAATACATAATGAATAAGCTGGACACATAAAATATGTAGAAAATGAAACAGGGGGCGATGAAAAGTTTTTTTGGGTGATGTTTTGTTAGAATGAATGAGGGGCGCTTAACCCTAGAACTTATGTATACCCCAGCCCCAGCCTTTCTACAATTTTTTCCCCTCCCCACTACCATGGTAAATTTTCCTTCAAAAACATCTACGCCAAGTTGGAACTGGATCTCAACATCGTATCTGGAATCTACGATTGGAACACGACGTTGCAGATTTGTTCCTGGAATACGTTTTCGCAAACAAGCCGCCACAGATGGTTTAGGGGGATCTAAATATTGATAACTAGGGTTTGGCAGCTTGATTAAGGGCAAAATCTACAACCCTGGAACGTCATCTTCCAAAGTTCCTTCGTCCGTTTTTCTTTTGAATTTTAAACCCTAAAGTTTAATAAAAAACAACGTGGTATTCTTGAATTTTGAAAGGATATTTTTTTGGTTGGATTCGGTGTTTGCATATATAAGTTAAAGAGCTGATTTCAGGTGCTTTCATCATGGATCATTCTTTTGGTAACTTTTCTTGGTCTTGAAGGACTTCTGCATCTGTGTATCGCTGGAACCAGAAAATTAGAGTCCATTAAAAAAAGGGAGACTCCGATCTTTGAACTCCGGGTTCCAACTTAGACGTTTGGAAGGTGTACAAACCTGCAGAACTTTGATAGGAAGGTACTTAACACACACACACACACACTCTCACTGTGGATAGTCCTTTGGTATGCTGCGCCATGGTCTGTTTAGACCATGAAACATGAGGACGGACTCGTGGGGGGTTTTCTTGGTTTCTGAACTTTGGGCAATGTAGAGGTGTTGTGACAATGAAATCTTCAGGGGATAGTTGGATGTACCCCTATTTAAGCCCTATATAGTGTGTATTAATGGGTCACAATCCCCAAGAAACCCTTAAACAACGGGCGCATTGTTAGGGGTACACCCAAGTGTCCCTTGAAATCTGTGGAAAAACTGGGCTCTGAAGATTTTTGTTCCCCAAACCAATTTGCTTCCCATTGGCATCCTGGATGCCGCCAGGAGTTATCCACTGGCTTGGCGCTGTATGGTAGGAGTTCCAAATCCTCCAAAGAAGGCGGAGTTGACGACTTTGACGACTTTGCCGTTTTGCGGTTCGGCTTGGGCTAAAATATGGGCGATTTTTTGGTGGCAAAAATGACTGACTTTTTTTTTAAATTTCACCCTTTAGTTGGAAAGAATGATAGAGACGTGAATATATAGCAGGGTGAATCGTTTTTTTCTTTTAAAAGTGATTCCTATTTTGATTTTTATTTTGATATTTTTGATTTCTTCCCTTAAAAATTAGCCTAAAAAAGATTCCGAAGCATAGCAACCAACCCATCGACTTCTGGCAGCCCTGGCCGGTCAGGAAGCGCTTCTCAGCAAAAATGGAGGCGACAGACAGTCGACGGTGAGAATGGGGTGGGTTGCTGTTGGGAAAAGGGGAGTTGGTTGCTAATGTCAACCCCGGATTAATAAACCCCTATAGTGATTATTAACGGGGGGTACCCCCAAAAGTGATAAATCCCCTCCCCCCCAATTAAACAACCATGGGGTTTATTTATCCGGGGTCAACATTACTGTTGCTGGAAGAAATGTGGTGCACCAGTTGATATGATCCAAGATTCCCAGATGCAAACCTACTGTAGCTGGTGGCAACTCAAATATTGTTTAATTTTCATCGCGATTTGTGGGGATGATGATCCAATTTGGCCAGCATATTTTTCAGATGGGTTGGGGAAAAATCACCAACTAGAAGTATTCATTTTTTTCAAATATTTCTATTTTTTAGTTTTTCTTGTTTCTCCTCAAACACTTGGGTTTTTTGAAAGTGGTTGTTACATACTGCTTTTTTAACGAAATCATTAAAAATCATGAGTCAAGGGCAAGATTTTGCAAAGTACTCGGGTAGATAAAGAAATCCTGCAGGGAAAAAATCCACAATTTCGATGATATTTCTTAGTAAAGAAATCGGGAGTTTCCATTGGTCCATGTCGCGGGGAAAATATTCCAATCTCTCCTCCAAGACCCGTTTCGAGGGTTTCCAAGTTGATGGTTCAGAAAAATCTGCGAGCACCAGTTGAGGTTGGTAGTTGTTTTTTTGCGATGATTTTCAAGGTTTCATAATACCCCCTTGAAGGGTGGTTGTTTTTTTTTTGGATTTCTGAACCATCCACAACATTAGTCTGGGCAAATTATAGCGACCATTTCCCGCCGAGTAGTCACCCCCCAAATGGTGGTGAAAAGACTCCGGGAATCCGGGCCCCCAAAATCCCCTGGCCCATCATTCAGGTGCCTTTGGCCCAGAAAATTACCCTCCAGTAAACTAACATAGCCATGGGAAATCCACCATTTGAAGATGTATATCCTATTAAAACTGGTGGATTTCCAGCCAGCCATGTTAGTTTACTGGAGGGTAGTGTTTTTTCTTGGTTGGGATTTGGGGCATTTTCGCCACAACTTGCTCCAGCTTTTAGGACCCCCCAACTCCCCAACCAAAACCCAAGTCGCCAGGGCTCCGCGGACCCACCTGCATGCGGAGATGGTGAAGAAACGTTTCTGGGGTTTTCAAGGGAACCTAAGCGGAAAAAAAAACACCCAAATGCCATCCCATTGTCCCCAAGAAATCGCCGGCCTTGTTAAGGGACTAAAAAAACCATTGGTTTCTCTCGTCAGAATCATGGTGGAAGTGGAAAATGTGTCCCTAAAATGAAATGGACACTCAAATGGGCTAGCCGTGATTTTGCGGCTTACCCTTTCTCTGATAATCATGGTTGGAAGTGGAATATTAGGCCCCTAAAATGAAATGGAAACTCAAATTATCCATTGGTTTCTCTCATAATCATGGTTCAGTGGAAAATGTGTCCCTAGATGAAATGGAAACGAAAATATTGGAGATCCACATCCATTTTCCACTTTTTCCCATGAATATGGGAGGAAGGGTAGTCAACTCAGAAGTGGTCAGTTAAGGGGTTTACAAGCCGACTTAGGGGGAGCTCACTTACTAACCCCCTCCAAAATTTGAAGGATACCCAAAATGACGCCATGTTTGAAGCTCGCAAAAACCATTTTGTATATGTCGAAGATGTTTTCGTGGAAGACGGATCTTTTTTGTGTTGTTGTTGTTGTTGTTGTTGTTGTTGTTGTTGTTGTTGTTGTTGTTGTTGTTGTTGTTGNNNTGTTGTTGTTGTTGTTGTTGTTGTTGTTGTTGTTGTTGTTGTTGTTGGTGTTGCTTTTCAAGAATCTTTTCAGGAGCAACATTTTCTGTCAGACTTCAGGGCTAGAATTTTGTGAAGCCCCTCTGAAGGCTTGAATCACATAGAATCTTCCAACATCATTTTCCTCTTACACACGATATTTATTCCACCATTTTCCAACCCAACATAGCTATACCTGGATCTTCCAACTGTGAACATTTGTGCCTTCTCACCAAACAAAAACCTACCAAAAGGCAGAAATTTTACACACTTGGAGGATCTACAGTAGGTATGTTTGTATTATGTCACATGTAGACCATGTAGTTTTCTAATTTCCTACCCTCATTTCATTGATCTTCCAAGTCACATGAATTTGAACCCATATTTTTCAACCTAGTTGGAATCGTTTCAAAACCCTTGGGTTTTTCAAAAACTGTTGGGTTGAAACGAATCCCGTTTCTGACCCTCAACTGGGCAAGTCTATCGGCCAAAAGTCCCGAAAATTTGCCGAACCCCAAAAGGATTTCCAACCGGCTTTCAGGGGCGAACATGGGGGGTTTTTCAGCCAATTGTCGAGGTGCAGTTTGAACGCACTTTTTTTTGGATTATTTCTTTTTTGGAACCGCAAACAAATCAACAAAATCCTATGAATTCACCGTTTTTTCCATAGGGTCCATGGAATTTGCTGGTAGAATTTAACCTAACAATCAACCATGTCATCGATGTAGGTATATATACAGAATCGTTCCATAGCACCCCGTAAATATCATTTACATTCATGAGATTTAGTTGACTTTTTTTTGAGGTAATATATACTTTAGTAGGTATATTAACTAAGTATACCGTAATACCATACCGGTTTTTCCATGGCAATTTCCGGTCATTTGTTAGGATTCCCAAAACGAAACGCTTTCCAGGATTTTCGCAACCGTTTTAAACGCTACGCTGAGGTCGTGATCCTGCGAAATCACCCAAGGTGGAGTTGGAAGAAGCCTTGAATGCCTTACAGGTTGGGGGGTCGGGTGGGGAAATTTTCTGTGAGGAAAAAAGAATCATGTGAGCAATGAAAAAAGGGCCCCTGGTTGGTTGGGTTATACATAGGGGATTATACTACCCAGGTATATAGGGATTTCAATAAGCCATTATAAGGATCTCTATTAACTATAACCATGTGAGTTTACCTTACACACTCCCCCAACTAGGTGGTGGCACCTGGCAAAGATTTTTTATGTTCATCCCGAACTTTGGGGAAATGATCCAACTTGACTATGTAATATTTTTCAAATTTGTTGGTTCAACCACCGACCAGCCAAAAATATATAGATGTTTGGGATGTTTCTGGGTAGTCAAGATCTTGGAGGAGAATTTATTATTGTATCAATTACTGCTTCAAATTCTGTGGTCACTTCAATTTTCTCCTCCTCCCCAGCTGAGTCACATGAGTTTCAAGGCCGTTGGGCACACCTCCGGCATGCAGTCTTGGGGAAATCATGTGAGTTTACCCTAGGTACTCCTGTATAGCCAAAAAAAACCTGCCCATCATTTTTGGATGGCATTTACTGGGAATTTCCGTGGGCATTTTCCATGCGAAAAATCAGTTTACCGGAGGGTTTTTGTACCCTTTCCCCGAAACATCAACAAGACTGTTGGTGGCTAAAAATTCGGCGAAAGAGTCCGGCTGGTTTCGCAGAGAATTTCACCGAAAAAAACTCATCCTAGCCCAGGCAAACATAACTACAAAACAAGAGCCCCTCATCATAGTCTTCCAGGTCATCAAACATCAAATCCCAATCAACTAGACCCTGAAAGTACAAGACCAAGCAAAGTGGCTGGTTTGTAGGATGATCTATGTGTATATAAACTATAGGTGGTGGCAACTCAAACATTTTTCATTTTCACTCCTTTTTGGGGAAGATGCACCCATTTTGACTTGAGCATATTTTTCAATTGGATTGGTTCAACCACCAACTAGTAAACCATGGCTAAACCTTGTAAATAATGGGATAAACTATACATCAACACCACCCAACATGTATGAAACCCTGTAAAAAAATGGTAGATTTCAACCATCCCCCAAGAGTTGTTGATCCCGGATTTCTTCATTGAGGCAGGTGACGAGGAGGCCTTAGAGCGCTTGATGCGGCGGGAATGTGAAACTCCCGTGCCCGAGGCGTGGGCCGAATGGGATGATGGCCAGGTGTCCAGAAGTTTGGGATTTGGTCATTTTTTTTGGTTCCTACTGTTGATGGTTCAGGATGCTGGATGTAACTGGTTATATGTAGGTTTATAACCCTAGGATTTGGGGACATATAACCCACTTATAGAGGTTATAACCCTAGTTACTATCCACGTATCCTAAGTATCCTGAACCTCTAAATACTGTTGATGGTTCAGAAATCCGGCGATCACCAGTTGATATGAAAAATACACTTAGGTGGTTGTTTGGGATTTCTTCCAGCAACAGTAGGAATGCACACCTGATGGTTGACAGGAGGTAATATTATTAGATCACATTCGATATATTCCCATGTCTACATATTATGTAAAGATTCATTCCATGTTTTTCCTATTACCAGCATCTGGCAATTCACCAGGAATAATTCTATCATCCCACCAAAACAATGGAAACAACATTGGGGTCTAGGTATATATACAGATACACAACATCAGATGTACTGTATGTAATATGCATGTAGCATCTAGAATAAATGTATATAGATATTCTGAATATCTATATACATTTACAGTGATTTAGGATTTTTTTTATGTCATTTCATGTTTAAGTATATTACATACATATCTCATAATAGATATATGGCTAGGTATCTTATACCCCGTAGGATCCATGTATGGACTATTTACCTATATGAAAGGTGAAAAATGGCCACATGAACAAGGGGAAATGGCTTGATAACTATTCCCTACATGGATCCTTTGGGTACGGAGTATAATCTCAGCAATCAATCATTTCCCCCTTACACCCCCGAAAACTAACATGGATACCCAAAAAATGACGCCATATTTGAAGCCCGAGATACATTAAAAAGAACATCATTTGGATGGTATCTAAGATTTCTGGGGGTATATTTACCTACCCCAAACACTCAATGGAGCTGTTGTACTCACCTATAAGTCTCTGGGCTACATTTGGGTTCTGTTTTCTATAGGTAAATGTATCCATCCCACCAGGTAATATGCCATTCCGCAGGACTGGCAACGGCGCTACACTGAGGGCGCACGCGCCTACTGGGACCAGTTGGGAAGCTCTGTCGCCTCTACTTGGAGGATCACCCCCCGTTTGTAAGTCATGAAGTTCGGCCATTTATAAGGGGTCCCACAATCCAATCCTTAGGGGACTTACAAGTCATCCCTATAAAGTTGGATCCTAAATGTCAAAAGTTGGATCTATTAAAAAATCATTGAAAAATAACTCCCCTATAAATGGCCTTGTAATAAATGGGTGGGTGGTAACTTGGGTTCTTTTCATCCCGAAATAAGTGGAATTATTTCACAGGTTTTACTGAAATAGCTGATGACTATGATGAGATAGTGAGAATGACAGAACAGTCAGTTGTGTGGTAAACAGTCAAGTAGGGGCCCACCTGGCTTTTTTTTGTTCATTTTTTTAAAACAGCAGCGATGTCCCCGAAAAAAACACCACTGACCTTCATGAAATCATGACTCATGTGTGCGATCGGGTGACGGTTCGATCAACTTCCATGACAGTTGTTTGTGTTAGGAGATAAACTCATCAACCCAAATAGGAGGTAGGGGTGTTTTTCGGGCCCCATTATAAGGATTCTCTATTGAAGGGTAGAATGACCCCGATTTCTAAGCCATGGAAAGGACACTTGGAAGGGGTCCCACAACCCCAGTCAGGGGACTTACGAACCATGATTATTAACCACCTATCCGTCAGTCCTGGGAGCCCATCCTCGAAGCATATGTGACCTTCCCTCAGTTGCACAAATGTCACGTGGACCTCCACCATCCGCGGTTTCGCTCCAGGTTTTATCGCGAAAAGTCGGTCAATTTTTTCAAAGACCGTCACTACTTACGGGAGGCGCGAAAAAACATCGGCGGCTTTGCGCAGAGAAGTTTGGATGGCACGTCCTGCGAAAGTCTCACTTTGAAAGTTGGAGGGTGAGGTAAGTTAACAATATAATTTACGTCCTATCTTAAAAAATTCAGGATTTTCTTTCTAGGTGAAAAAATATCCGTTGTCAAAAGTTAAAACCGATGTTTTCTTTCAAATGACTCAAAACATAGACCCCCAGAAGTTTTATCAGAGTTTCTGAAATCAGGCCGAGCCCCTAAAAGGCTGATCTTCCAAGCATCATGGCTTTCAATTTCTTGGAGGGCGGCTTTGCTGTTAAACTTTACTAAAGTCATGACTGGTCAACCTACCCACCCCCTGTCTGAAACTTGCAGGTTTATTCAGGAAACCCACCATGGTTTTCATAAGCTCTAATCGCAAGGCCCCCTGCACAAATGGTACCCACCCAGAAATAGCCGTCCTTGTGATCAAGGGCAAACATTCAGAACCACCATTTTGGGTTTCCCATTACGAAGGCCTTGGCGGCTACTAAACCTGTACGATGAACGGCGGGTTCATCTGAGAATACATTTAAGTGGAAAAGGAAAAATCATCTGAACCAAACCCATCATTTTCAGCTTCAAAAAATGTGAATCTTTGGGGGTCTTCAGGTTTCAGGTTTCTCAGAGTGGGGGGTAGGTGGTCAACCAGTCAACTCGTTTGTTGGGCGGCTTAGTTGGTTGGTTCCATCCATCCATCTGCCGCGGTTGAAACCCAGGAGTTTGGAGAGTTGATGCCTCCCGAAGTCTTGGCAGATCCCAAACGTGCCTCGTGTCCTGCGTTGGAGTTAGGGCCACGGGATGGCGGAACTCCATGGGAGTTTGGGATGCGCTCCAGTAGATTTGGCATTGTCGGAGTCCTTTTTTATTTTCATAAAAACATATGATTTTTGTTGGGAGACCCTAACCTAAGAAAATTTCCACAAAAAATGAGTTTTGTTGCTTAAAAAAAAGGCATGTTATGTTGAAAAAGAGGGGTTGGAATGCTGTAGCTTTTTTAGCAAGTTACACACAAAATTTGGATGGTTTGGACATCCAGAGGTTTGTGTACTGTACTCAACATCACCCTGAAAGGGGCTTGAAATGATGATAATTTACCTATATTTTGTGATGTCGCAGGGGGACATTCAATGCAACTCCTATAGATGGTAGGATTAGGATGGTAGAATGGTGAGGATTTGTGTGTGTTTGCAGGTTCTCTCCTCATAAGAAACAACATGCATACCTAAGACGGATCCCAACAAAAAGAAACAGCCAGATTTTTTCTTTCTTACAAGGGAACGTTTATGAATTCCAAATTTGGTGAACATTTATATAAGATTCAGTCGGTAAGATAGGGCTGATCATAACCTCAGTTCTGATGACATCGGCCATGTGGGAGTGAACGCCATACCAAGAATCAACCTTCAGAAATTCATGGGAGTTGATAGTTGAGAAGTCATTTTGTTTAACCCATATTGGGTGTATGAAACCCCATGCAAATTGGTGGTCATAAATTTCGTGATTTACCCTGAAAGTTGTGCATTGTTTGGGGCGGTAATATATATATATATATATATGGTACCCCCCGCAAAAAACCTACATTTTCTCATTTTGTACCGGTATTTACAGTGTTTTTTGCATTTTTCAGGACCTTTTTTTTAGGCATTTTTTTGATGATTTTTGGTGTTGGTGTTTATAAACGTTTATAAACACCGTGGATCTTGGATCCAAGATCCAAGATCCAAGATTCNTGAAACACTTGTATATATAATTCAAAAGATCTTCAATTGAAGAATGAATCAATGCAATATAACATAAAAAAACAAAATTAAGATGACATTACCTTACATATTGAAATTAATGTACAATATGAAAAATAAAATGATTTAACCCAATCACGGTAAATGAAATGATATTGCTTTCATTTGAGATATCTATATTCAACTACATTTTGATGTAAAGGAAACTGAAGAAATGACAAAAAGAATATGAAAATAACACGAACAATAAAGATATGAATGAGGACTTAAATCTAAGCGACTCTTGGCTTCAACAAAAATTGATTTTAATGAAATTAAATTGGTGTCAAATGCAAGACCTTAATACATTGACTATAAATGAAGTATTTGTAAATTGGCAATTAGTAGGTATAATTCAATACAGTCAATACATGTTAGATAAAATGAGACGTATTTTTTGAGTCTTATTAAAATATACATTTATGGCGATAAGTCCTTTGTCAAATTACGCTAATTGGTGTAATCCAAATGGTAGTTTTTTGGGGGGGGGGCTAGCATATATATATATATATATATATGACCCCTGTGATACTGTTGATGGAAGAAATCCTGCACCACCTGGGATGTATAAAACCCTGAGAATAATGGGATAAACTACCTATCAACTGGTGCAGGATTCTTTCCATCAACCGTAGTTGAGCAAGTATTGTTGAGGAATGTGAACCTCGACAAAAGTATTGATCCCTCATCATCTGGGAAAATTGATCCCTCACCAAGTGAAGCTTAGACCGGACGCTTAAAAACATGCTTTTTGACCCAAATGGTCCAACATATAAATGAGAACTATCTCTCTCTCTCTCTCTATATATATATATACATATAGATGTATCATATAGTATGTATTTGTATATTTATACCATGAGCCTCTCAAAACCTACATCTTTAGAGGTTTTTAAGGTAAATATCCTGGTTTTTAGGTGGCCAAAGCCTTTATTTTTCATGGTTGGAAGGGGGCTCTACTTGTATACATAACGAATCTACATAAAGATGTCAATCCACTCTTGTCAAAATTTCTGAAATATCGTTTCTTTATTGCAGAAAGCTCCACCCTTTTTTCCCAAATCTCAAGGTCTCATGTCTTCATGTCTTCATGGCTGAGGTTGGGTGGATCAGTTGGCAGCCTGTGATGTGGAAACCACTTCGGTAGTTGTGATCTCCCCCAGTTGACGTCCCTGGGGAAATCGGGGAGGTTTCGGAGCTTGGGAAACGCAACCAACAACATAGGTTTCAGGTCTTTCATGGAACATCCTGGCCAGTGATAGCCTTTTGGATGTCTTAAGGGGACACAAGGTGATTACCTAGTACCCTAAAAGTTTTTGCTTTCTTAAAAACCCTAACGTATTTGGGGGGTGGGGTGGCACTATAGATTCATTAACTAGGTGGTGTTTTTTGGAAAATTTTTGATTTGTAGCCCGAAACTTGGGGAAATAATCCCATTTGACTTGCGCGTATTTTTCAACAATCACCCAACCAAAATCCCTCAAAAAAATCACCAACAACCATTCCAAAAAACATATCTTCACCTTTTAACGAGTGGAATGACTGTCATTCTTCCCTACCTTTCTCAAAAAAATGCACCTTTTTCTTTTCTTTAAGGGGCAGCATATTTCCCCATCATGCAGCAGCTTTCATCGGTTGCCGGTCTCCTGGCTTCATTCTCCCAGGCGCCTTCTTCGATGTCGCTCAGCGCAAAGGCTTTGCAAGGGAAGATGCTCGTTTTCCTTGCGAAAAAAAACCGATGGGGGGGGCCGAATTTCAAGGGTGAACAACCAATACATTCGACAGTCTGTAGGGAGTGCAGTTTCTTTTTGGCGGGTTGTCTGTACTGTAGGAGGAAATGGGAAATGAGAGGAACAAAAAGAAGCGTGTTTCGTTTCTTCAAAACAGATTTTTCCCAGATGATGCTGGAAATTAGCCATGAGGAGAGACGGAGAGTTTTGCTCCACCCCCCGCTCCCCTTCCAACCCTGTCGCAACAAACGACTGTTTCTTTGGCACCCAAGTTGATATTTTGGTTCCCTGGTGCTTTTTCACAAATCTCCTGCGAAAGATGACGGAATCCCCTCGAAGGAAAATGATCCCGAATGATGATTGATGATTCAGGAATGTGCATTGATGATTTGTCGTTGATGATGATTCTTTTTGTGATGATGCAGATGATGGATGTTGATGATGATGTTGATGATGTTGATGATGGTTGAAAACGGGGTCTTCCCCCTGACAAGATGAATTTTCAGGGTGGGTGTCTATGTTTTCCACGGGGCTTTCTTGGCTAAGGACAGTCCTCTTGGAGTTAGGTTGTGCGGTGGGTCAGGGTCTTAGTTGTGCAACATAAAAGGTTGGTAGTTTATACCAGGTGGCAGTGCATCATAAAAACCAAATATTTCGGTATTGTTTTTTGTAGACACTCGTTCATTTGGGTGATTTTTGTTTGGGGGTTGGAAATGGTTTGTTTTTTTTTGTTGGTTTGTGCTTACCACAGTTTGGCGTTTGTTTTTGAGAAAGCCGGTCCTTAGTTAATTCCTAAAAACATCAGGAGTTCATCTTTTTGTGAACGGATTTGCCAAGGTGAGAACTCCAAAAAAAATTCACAAAGACCACCAGAGTTTGCGTAAGAAACCAATGGAAAAAAACAACCACCAGGTGATTCAAGATCCCCAAACGTTGGAGGTCACGTGTACAACCATTGAAAGGGTCACTTTAAATCACCATCCCAAAAAGGTCAGGGCTTGAATCACGAGGACATGTTTTTTTTTATATTTGGCTTTTTGAATGTATAAAAATCAGACCCATTGGTTGATTCTCACAGGTACTAATGTAAACAACCCAGAAATTGAAGAACGCGAAAACTGCAATTACGTATCTATATCTATTCATCTATCTGACTAAGTGACTTCGGATTCATTACAATCCGGGATGCCTATTAAAAGGTCTTCCAATGGGGCGGCTGAAATCATTCGGGGCCAGGCTTGACCATTGGGTGTGAGACTTGACATTCAAGAGGTGGAAGGTAGAGGATGATTTTGAAGACGACATGAAGGCAACGTCAGTTGAGGTTGCAAACAAGACAAACAAACCAAAGACCACTACAAGATGGGGCCCCCTAACTACTATAAGTGGATGGAAATCCCTAGTTATACCCAGTTACAACCATGGTGTTTCATAGGGTTTGCTGGGGTGTGCTAACTACCTTATAACTACGAAAAACCCCTTCTTGTATGAAAACATCAACACCAAATCACAACAACCAGGGTCAAGTGGTATCTCGGTATCTCGGTATCTCCTTCCCTGAAAACGGGCGTTCCATCCTCGCTAAAGGCAATGGTCTCATCCCTATGCTTCGTGCCAATCCGGACGGGGGGGGCATCACGGGAGAAGGGGCCCGAGACCGTAGTTATAAGGTAGTTAGCACACACCGAAAAAAAACCCAATGAAACACCATGGTTGTTTATTGGGTATAACTAGGGATTTTCATCCACTTATAGTAGTTAGGGGGCCAACTGGGTATAACTAGGGATTTTCATCCACGAAAATAGTAGCTAGGAGGCCCCATCTTGTATTTGAGACGATGAAAGTGGGGGTGTTTGACCGGGGTCAATACCAAGCGGTCTCCAACTTATGGCGGCGTTTGGAGGACTTGTTTGGCATTGGTTGTGATCTCTCAGCTGAAGCAGTTCGGCTTTTGTGTAGCAAGGAGACTGGATGGAGGAAACTTGACAAGGGGATGTTGGTAAACACGAAAACATACATCCGTCCTTAGAAGGTGTATATATATATATAAATATTGTTGTATTACAAATATGGTAGAGAGTATGTACATACTAGGTGATGGTTTCAAATATATTTCTATTTTCTACCCCGTATTTTTTGGGGATGATCTAGTTTGACGAGCATAATTTTCAACAGGGTTAGCTCAATCACCAACTTGAAAGTGAGTTGGTAACGAAGGTTTCCATTTGTTGAGTGGCGTGACAAACGTATGGATTGTCAGTGGATTGTTCGCTGTTTTTTTTTACATGTTGAAAGTTCTCAAAGGTCGAAAAATGGAGGACAGGAGAGTGTAAGCGTTTTTTTGTTGCCTGGATTTTTCGATGATTTTCATGCTGTAAGGTCCCTTGGCTCTTGTTGAGTATATAACCCAGCTCTTTGCGTCGGACAGGAAAAACGCATTTTTTTTTGTGAAAATCGTCATGGTTCAGCACTGAGATTTGTCAAAGCAAATGATGGTCATCCCTGAAGGAACCACGAAAGGAGGTCCCCAAAAAATGAGTTGTGTGTTGACCCTGGTGGTATATGAACAACTACTTATACAGTCATTTAGGGATTGTTTCATAAACCACCATAAGTTTTTCTCTGAGCTCCGCAAAGTAATATGAAATGTATAGTTTCTCCACCATCAAGCAGTTCATCTATATTTTCATCTCCCTTTGAAGTGTACCCTTCAAACAACAATTTTCGCTACCTAAATGCCAAGAGATGCTTAGAACATTTTTTTCAAACCTAAACATTCCCTCTCTCTCCTTTTGGCAGGGTTTCAATTGAATGTCCCTTTTTACTTTTCTTAAACATCACCTGGGGGGTCTGAACATGTGGGTAATTAAAAATTTGACCCCTGTTTTTTTGTGATGTTTTATACTAGTATACGCGGGACCATAAACTTCGCAAAATCCTGTTTGTTTGTTTTTTTCCGGGTGCCCTTGAAATCGGAACCTTTAGGTTTTGCCAGTTACCCCCCATCCGGTCTGAACATCACCCCACCGGTAAGGAAAACTCAACTCTTGTAGGGTTGGAGTCGTGGATTCGAGGATGGTCGGTTCCCCCAACCGACCTGAGAGGAAGTGTTTTCTCCCTTCACAGTTGTTAAAAATTCGATGTGATCTTCCTTGTCGTGGCAATCTTTGGTTGGAATCGTCCCGCCGAACATACCCAAACAGCCCCTTTAAATTTGGTGGGTATTTTTTCATGTAGCTAAAAGTTCAACCTTTAGCGAGCTAAGTTTTGCCTAGTTGTGGGTTTTTAAGGTGTTTGGATTCTTGAAGGCATGTGATGACTGAACGTTTTGGTTTGTGGCCTGATTCTTGTTGCAAGTTTGGCAGCAACTGATGTAAGTAGATGTAAGTAGGGTATAGTTTGAACCCAATTAACCCCAGTGAAATCTGAAACATCTAATATATCTTAATCCTAGTTATGCTTGAATGCTTACAACTTCAAACTCTACCACCAGGAAGGGTCAACATGTAAAGTTGAAGTATCAAAAACTGCCAAATTTTGGACACTTTTGCACACTGGTAGGAGGAATATCGTTGTGGCCGGTGCTTGGCTTTTCCTTCAGACACTTGGTTTTTTATTCCAAAATTGGGGCGACCAAACAACGATTCAATGAGATGAATGATGATATCATGAGAATCTAAGGGTCCCCCCTCCTCAATGCCACCCCGGCTTGTTGAGGCCTTAGTGTAGTAACGGGGGTGAAAATTCACCACCACGGATTCCGAAAAAAAAATCCCTTAACAAAGCTTTATTTCCAATGAATCCCTTAAAAATCATATGAAAGTTGTTGACATCAGACTATTGATGGATACTTCATGGCTGGTGCTGCACCAGTTGATTCTAGTGAAAACTTCTCAAAAAACAAAGTGAGTTTGAAGCATCAAAACTGCTTCACCGGATGATTCCACCAACAAATCTATCCGTCTCAAATCACTCACGACATAGAGCGAGTGACCATCAGATGAAAAAACATTTGGAAAAGATAGGATGAAAGATGAAGAACAGAATAGTACTGTTGATGGAAGAAATCCTGCACCACCTGGGACGTAAAAAACACTGGTAAATAATGGGATATCAACTGGTTCATGATTTCTTCCATCAACAGTATTGGTTCAATCACTGAACTTGATATTATGTAATGTACAGTAGTAGCTCCCAACTCTATCTCCTTTCTGCGATAGGTTTGACCTAAATCATGCGGACCACGAATCAAGCTTGCATTGGCATGTAGTAAAGACCACGAAGAATCCGGAAGTGACTTGAGTTTTTGTGCCATTGAATTCTGTGACCACACGAATCTTTGGAGAACTACCATGGAAATGTGGGAAACTGCTGTAGTCTTCACCCTGGAATGTGATACGGTTCCACCCCCGGGGCTGTTTCCTTCATTGAAGGAATTCGACCATTGGAACCTACAAGCAATTGGGCTCTTCTTAGTTTCAATAGCCAGGATTTCGTTAGTCATCCTAAGTTGCCGCCACACATTTCAACATACCCAACGGAAGCGCAGTGGAGGTCCCCTCCAAGATCTCGCCAAAAACCGGACCATAACCTTTTAAAGATTCTCAACCTCCGAAAAATCTTCCCAAAGCAGAGCATTTTCAGAAGACATTTTTTTTGCCCAAAATTTTTCCCCACTTTTCCTCCAAGATGGCCCCGAGCCGATCATGATGCATGGAGTTATGTACAAAAACCCTACAAGAATGGCCGAAAATCAATGGGTTTCACCATGAGAAATTTTGGTGGAGTGATTTTTTCACCCACCTACTCATAACAACTGGTGACAAAGTGGCTCATCTTGCAACTCCAAAAAAATGGCCTGAAGAAATTGATGACAGGGTTTTTCTTCACCCGGAAATGAGTGGAGTCGTCATTTCACCTTACTTATAAATACTTATAACTGGTAGAGGTCCACTTTTGGATGAGAATGGTGCTTCCTTTTCTAGGTGGTGGTTTCAAACTTTTTTATTATTTTTGCTTCAAAATGGGGAAGATTCCCATTTTGACTAATATTTTTCAAAGGGGTTGGTTCAACCACCAACTAGCCTTTGGGATGATAAACCATGACATGACATGATAGGCCTGTTTTTTTTTGAGATTCTTCCGACCGTAAGGCGCCACGGCTGACCCTCAGGACATCACCAAAGGTCCAGGGGAGCAACCTACAGAGGAACATCATGCCCTTGAGGAGATGGGCCAATGGGTCGATGAGAGATCTGTTGTTGGGTGAGAGAACTTGGGGATGCCAGTGAGGTTAGACAAAAATCCCATGGATTTTCGTTTTTTTTGTTTTTTTTAAACATGTCGCTCCAAGTTTGGCCACGATCATGGCCTTTTTGGCCCATCTTGTTGAAACATGGTGCCTAAGGTGAACACCCCCCAACGGAGCCAAGCCCAACGGCACATGGGGAATCGCTTCTCAGGAGAAGCTTCCAAAGGATTCCGTGAACTTTGCCACGTTGCTCTTCGTTTTGAGTGCCATCCGTTTGATTGGGAGAGAAAACAAAAAAACAACAAAACCCAACCCAGAAACCAAGGGAAGTTTTTTTTTTTGTTTTGTTGTTGTTGTTGTTGTTGTTGTTGTTGTTGTTGTTGTTGTTGTTGTTGTTGTTGTTGTTGTTGTTGTTGTTGTTGTTGTTGTTGTTGTTGTTGTTGTTGTTCTGAAATGTGAATTCTTGCAAGATGGAAGAACATTCTGCACCACTAAAACTCTCTGCGACATGCCATCAACAGGATGGTACAGAAAAAATTGAGCAAACCACTGGTTGGTCATTCCAAATGGTAGTGATTTAGTTAGGGAATCCTTCCCCAGATCCCCTGATCATTCAGGTTCAGGAAGTATAGGAGAATTTGCCACTCAGTTAGGGACTACCCCTTCAACTCTTGGTGGTTTTTGAAGTTGTAATATTTCAATTGATCAATTCTACTACCCTTCATACTGCTTATCCCCAGTTACACCCCATTTTCAACTAGCTGGGGGTGATTCGTCTGTTTTACTGGGGTTGCATCCCTCACTTCCTTGGGGGGGGATCCCATGAAAACTTGCTCTGTTCGAGTGAAGCTTTTGTTGGGACTCAAGCGGCAAATATGAAGAACCAATTGCTCCACGCAAATTTCAAGGCTTGAAAGCAGAGAGAGAAAGTTTCCAGCAGGCTTGTGGCCCCTTAAAAAAAAACCAGCCAGACTTTTACCTTTTTATCAGTGATTGACACTTCAAAATTGTATTACCTATCACATTGGCGATTCTACAGATCTACACAAGCATGTAAACTGGGTGGTGGCAACTCAAAGTGTTTTTAATTTTCATCCCATACCTGGAGAAATGATCCAATTTGACTAATATTTTTTGCCCTTTCACAGAAGGTGAGTGGGTAGCAGCGCACATCGAGATTCGCTGTTGGAAGGTGAAAAAAATTGACTAATATTTTTTCAAATGGGTTGAAACCACCAACTAGTAAATCATGTCCATTTAGTGCATTATATAGCATACCACATTTTTAGCATCCCATCTTCCATCAGGAGGTCCGTTGAGGTCCGTTGTTTTGCGTGTGAAAAACACGTGTTTCACCATCAGCAAATGGCCATGGAACAACAACAAGCACAGATGCTTGCAGAGGCCAGGAACCATTGGCTGCAGGATGAGAGTCTCGCCACTTGATGCCTATAGATGGTGATAGATAATGGTTAGTTAAACCCATTACTATTTTTGAAAAGGTTACTGAATTTGAGGGGGTTCTAGGGGATTTTTTCACCAAACCACGGGGTTTTTTCTGGTCACCTTTTTTTTTTCTTTCTCCCCTTAAAGGCTTGCAGCTGGTGGCCTTTTTTTTGGGGGGGGAGGGTGGAAGTTGGGGTATTTTTTTGGTGGGTTTGTTTCTTGGGGGAATGTAACTTGATTCTCTCTCCATTTTTTTGGGGGTTTTTCACTTAGTAAAAACTGACATCAAAAGCTCCTGAAGGCCGTTGTTGGGAAACTTTGCTCCGACTTCCATTTTTGGGAGGGATCGGAAGGCTTTTTCTTCTCAGAGGCGAACAAAAATAGCTCTTAGTTTTAGGGAGTGTACAGTGTACACCCCAGAAATTTAACATAGATACCAAAAATGGCCACATTTTTTCAAAGGAGTCCACCATTTCCAAGGCCATCATTGTGGGTCTCCATTCCTGAGTTTTCAGGGGTGTTTCAGTTGAGGGCTTTCCTCTGTGATTTCGGTGACCTTGACGGATCCATATTTTTTTTTTGTTGACTCCAATACCTTGCTTTTTTTTTTTGTGCCGAGAGATTCGGAGAAAAAAATCCAACAACAAAAAATCTCAGCATGTTTTGCTTGGTGATTTTTTATTTGGATTGGGATTCCTATCAGATTTCATCACCATTTTTTCACCAGCATTTTGGGAGAATATCTTTCCAAACTTTTTAAAATCATCTTGAAAAGAGTCGCAAGTCATCCAAGTTGTTTTTGTATTTATTTAAGGATATATATATATACAAAACTGTTTATGGCTAATCAACCAGCCCGCTTTCCCCCACCCAAAAAAGGTACCCCCGGAAATCCTTCGGATCAGGGTGGGACGCCATAAATTCATGTAGGGGGATACCAGGCTGCATTTTTGGAAGTTGGTAGGTGAAACATGGATAGGGTCCCTCAATCATGCTGGTTCATGAGTTTCTTAATACTGTTGATGGTTCAGAAATCTGGCTAACCAGTTCAGGTTGGTGGTTTATCCCACAGGATTTCTTCCATCAATATAGCTCTTTGAAAATAGGCCATCCCACAAGGAAATTTATCTTCCATGAATTTTCTGGGGTTTGCACTCGCTATTAGTTTCAGGGAGGGTATTTGCTAACCATCCAAATCATTGTAACCTTCAGAAATTCAACTATTGTACTTAGAGGTTCAGGATACGTAGTAACTGGTTATATGTATATAGGTTTATAACCCTAGGATTTGGGGACATAGCACACCCACTGAAATAGAGGTTATATATAACCCTGGTTGCGGAATCCACGTATCCTAAGTATCCGAACGAACCTCTAAGTACCCAACTAGCTCGCTGGTTTTAGGTGGCCAAAACCTCTATTTTTCATGGTTTTGGGAGCTCATGGTATATATAACCCTTAATTACTCACTAGTTGCGATTCCTACCACAACTTGCTCGCTGCAACGTTGCGGGCAGATCTGTGGTGCCGACGTCGACAGCTGCTGTGCTGCTTTACATCAGTGCCGTGGCAATGCCGACGCGGCGGCGGCCTTGCTGATGGAGGCCTGGTGGGTGGACGGCCTCAGGTCAGGTGGAAATGGAAAAACCAGGAGCATTTTTTCCGTCATTTTTTGGTTAACCTTTTTTTTTGGTAAGAAAATTTTGCTCCTTTTCCCAAAAAGGGACACTTAGAGACTTAGAACTATGTAACTATTTTTGAAATATGTATATATATATATATTGTTTATATTTTTGTATATGATATATATATATATATATATCAATATATATATATATATCACCATGGCCCTGAAAGATTTGGGGGTTGGAAGATGATCCTTTCTTTTTTGGGTACCGGGTAGCGAGTGCTGGCTTCGCTTTCAGTGTTCCAGAAATAGTTCAAAGTACAAGAGGAACGTACAGGACTATGAGTCATAAATGACCAAAAATACACTTGTTTTGGTGATATATACAGTAACTGTCATAGTCACGAGTTGAAAGTACGATACTGAACAAAAGACATTGTAAATGACATAAAGGACATAGAAATAGTGAGGGGTTTTGTTAGGTTCTTCTCCGAGCCAATGATGAAGAGTTCCCTTCCCGAATGGTTAGGAAAAGGTTGAGTTACCTGGCTCTTGGTTAAAAAAAAGCCTCGAAGTTTTTTCTGGGCATGCAGTGCCTGTTGTGCATGTTGCACCCATGGTGCTTTTTTTTGATGATGTGACATCCTCCCATCCCCTGGTCCGAGTTTCTTTACAAAGAACGTTTGTGCTTCACGATGTTTTTTTTCCATCGTAAATTCAGCTAGTGGTTAATTGGTGGTTTAGGTTGGTGGTTTGGGATTCGAATCGGGTACCCCTAAATAACAATCCTTTTGATAAGGGAATCCCAGCAACTCCAACCACCAACCCAAACCACCAATCAACCATTGGCTGATAAATTTGACTCGAAGAATGCAACAGGGGTCGCGTTTCTATAGGTGACACAATGTGACGATAGTAGATACCTGGATCTTCTAGATATGTGTGTAAACTTTGTACTAAAAATCACCCAAACAAAAACCTACCAATTTTGGCATACAATTTACATATCTGGAAGATCCAGGAAATACCTACAAATTGACCAAGTTTAAAAAACAACACCAACGATTCATGGATCGATGTCAAGAATATGAGATACTGTACTCGTGCAAGAGTCACGGTGAATCTATGAGAGTTGATATACACCATGAGGGAAAGGATCGATGGCTAGCCACTCCCAAAGGTGGCGATTTGTAAGGGACCATGATAAACCAAGACTAATTCGAGTTGCGCCATCTACTTTCCAGACGGTACGAGTTGGTCAACTTATGGCTTGTCAACCGGGTTAACTAGCCATGATGTCGACAGCTTGCTGTTCATCCAGGATTAGATACTGTACACCTAGGTTGTGCTGATCCGATCGATGAACATTCATGAGCAACGCATGACGCATGACCATTTTCCCATACTAAATGGTTCGAGCAAATGAGCCAATAAGTTGGCTAGGTGGTGGTTTCAAATATTTTTATTTTCACCCCTACCTGGGGAGATGATCCAATTTGACTAACATTTTTCAACTGGGTTGAAACCACCAACTAGTTGGGGATTGAGCACCAACCAACTGTTGATTACCTTTAAATTGGACAGTTCCAAATCCAGATGCCAATGTCTGACCAAGATTTCACCCATGTTTTCCTGGCTTAAGCAGCCATGATATGTACCAAGTTGGGTTTAGTACACGAGAAGATGTAGGTTGTGAACTGTGTATGCTATATACTTGGTAAGGACGTATCTTCTTAAATGTGGTATCGTATTCATATATTATATGTATACATTGCAATCATTATTATGATTGTTAGAACAATAACATCATATACCATGATAATTATTGTTCTGATTATCATCGTTATCATTATTCTGATATATACTTGTGTATGAATATATATACCGCCACTATGCCACCTATCCACCCTCCCAGAACCAGGCCACTAGTGAAGGCGCACCTCTCACAACATTGCTGGAAATGGGTTTCTCTACTGGTTTCAGGATGGGCTTCGGTTCCTCACCCTTCCCAGGAATAGAGAAATATATTTTCCACGAAACAAATGATCATGCTTGTGGTCACTGTTTTAACCAGCCAGAAATTTGGCTAACCTCCTGTTATATATGAAATCCTATGAAACGTTAGGGATCTTCTCAATATCAACTGGTTATATCGCTGGATTTCCGAACCATCAACCAGTCTTACAGGGTATGGTTGAGGTGTGCCCCTGGGAAGCTTTCAATCACCACATTTCTTGGCAAATCTTTGGTTAGTCGTCCCTTATACCCTTGGGAGTATCTCCCACCAACAGTCAATTAATGATCTGTTCAATTTTATGAAAGGACCCCTATAAACTTTCACTTTCCACTGTTAGGCCGGGGATACCCCAGACTTATACCCTTACATAGCCCCTTTAAATTTGGTGTTTTTTGGTTCATCTAACTCACGAAAAGGGCTCAACCTTTCAAGTCCCGCAAAACGAGCACTTTTGCCCTGATTTTTTGTTCTTTTTTTTCTGAGAGCTTTCAGGTAATGGTTACCCTCCAGGGGACTAACATATCCCCTCCCAAGATAGTTTTGAAGATGATTTTCCTTTTCCCAAGGTGGGATATGTTAGTTCCCTGGAGGGTAATTGGTGGTTTGGCTTGGTGGTTTGGGATACCAATTCACCTTTAGTTGATCTTGGTGGCTTTTCAGTTCTTTCTTTCCTTAAAAAAAGTCCCAAACATGTTTTTTTTTTCCCGATTTTGGCAGAGTTCCCGATTCGATCTGGAGATGTTTAAAAAAAAATGATCGCACCCTGAAATTTGTCGTGAATACCAGAAAATAGCCATATCTTAGAAAAGAATTCCTTTTCCAAACAACCATTTTTTGTATGTATCTCAAAATTCTAGGGTGTAAATATATGCTTAGCGTATATATCTATACCTTTCAAAAAACGGTTTGAAAACGACATTGGCAAACTTTCGAAACGATGAGACGTGTTAAATCCGTGGACTGTGCCAATGCATCCAACACCCCGGTGACCGAAAAACCTTGAGGCTACGATCGGCGTTCGGCCGAAGAGGCTTTGAGGCAAAGCAAGGGCGACCTTCAGAGCGCCGCCGAAATCTTGCAGGTGCAAATCACTACTTGGAGGATCATCCCATTTAGTAAGTGGTTAATAACAATGGCTAGTAGATCCCCTAAATAGGATAGTTCCCCTTATAAATGGCCTAACTGGCTTTTAAATGAGGGTTACTAACTACTTGCTAACTGGGATGATCCTCCAAGTAAGGACTGGTGAACTAACCCCCCCAAATGTATCCAAATGTACTTATTCCTCAGAAACACAAGGGTTTAATAGCCGGTCTTCTTAAGGGAAACCAATGATTCATAAGCCCTGATCATAAGGCCCCAGAACACGAGATTCGGAAAGCTTAGGTACGTCTTTTTTTTTCCGGCACACCTTTCTTTTGGGGGATGATTCGGTGCTGACCATAAGGCCGGCTATTTTTTTTTTTTTGGGGGGGGGGTGGACTATGTCAGGATGGGCCGCTACTCAAAAGGAAGGGCTTGTCTGCCAAGCATCATTTTGCAGGGGGGGGCGTTTTTTTCTCTTAAACTTCTGGGCTGTAAATAGACCAGTCTGATGGATCATACAAAATGACCCAGGAATCATTCAATTAAAATCCTCGTGAAGTTCAACAGCAAAAGCATACCCCCTGAAAGCAAAAAGTGATATATTTTGTTATTTTTTCCATCCACCTTAACCAAATCTAAGTAACGACATGGTTGGGAAATCTTTCACGGCTATTCCGACAAGCTTTCGCGAGAAGGTGATGAATTGATTGCAAAAAAGGGGCCAGAGGATAATCAAAAGCGCAAAAGCCCATAAGGACCTAATGCATTGTATGTATATATATATATATAGACNGCCACATTTTTGAACCCCCGAGGACGTTGACACCCGCGTAGCTCCAAAGAATCCTCACGCTGGCAACCTTGGGGTTTGCGCCATTTGTGTCTGGGCTGTGGATTAGGGAGGGCCACCTGAATGGCTTGCCTTTGAGGGGATGGCAACCAGAAATCCGGGGATCAACTCACCAGTTGAGGGAAAGGGGATGTTGAAATCCCAGTATTTACAGGGTGAACTATACATCTCAGGGTGGTTGGCCTTGGGATTTCCGAACCATCAACGGCAAACCGCGCCCCACAAAACACAAAAAAATTTTCACGGTCCCCAAACAACGGAAGCGTTTTTTTCATAAGGGGGTGTCTCGAATCAAACAGGCCTGGAAACCCCTGGCCTGGTTGTTCAAAAACAGCCATTTTCAATTGGATGATGAACCAAATCTTTATATGGGTGTTTCCGAAAATAGGGGTACCCCCAAATCATCCATTTTAATAGGGTTTTCCATTATAAATCATCCATTTTGGGGTACCCTATTTTTGGAAACACCCATATAGAAAATGGTTGTTTCACCATTTCCATCCATTTATAAATGGTTGTCTACTTGCGTCTCTTGGGAACCCACAAGGTACAGAGCCTTTGAACCCCGCAGATGCTGCCATGCGTTGTGCTGGACGGGGAGGAGTTCCGGTACTTCCGGAACGATCCCGCGGGAAGGAAGTCGATCCATCCGGTAAAAACCAGGTGAAACTTTACCCAGAAGGCAATGGAACCACCACCCTCAGTTTGCCAAAAAAAAACCCGCAAAAATCAATGATGATGCTCTTAAGTTTTGGGAGCATTATCACCTATTTTCAGGGGCAAACTTGCTGTTAGTTTTAGGGGATGCTAGTTGAACAGTCCTGTCACTCATGACACCGTGACAACTCCTGTCACCACAAAAAAGATACCCCCTGGAAAACTAACATGTCCCCTGAAAATCACTGGTTGGAAGATGTATTTCCTATTGAAATAACCCCCTTTTTAGGGGACATGTTCGTTTTCGGGGGTGTATCGTTTTTTTGCTTTTTTCTTTTCGGTGTGGTGTCACGACTGTATTCACAACTCCCCCGAACGGTATAGTGTTGTTTTTTTTCTTTAGGAGGTAAGAAACTACGAGGGAAATTCAGCTTGGCAAACTAGTATTCACCAAGAATTCTTTGTCCTTTGAAATGGGAGGGTTGGAGGTTACTAAACATGCAGCATCCGAAGTCTTGAATAGGGGATGGTTCCAAATCTGCACACCCGACAAAGTCAAAACCCCGAAAAATCACTTCTAGTTGTTTTGGTCGTTTTTTTTGGAGGTTATACTATAAATTGTTTTTCCAGGGATCATACTAAGCCCACGACAATATAGCATAGTTTTTGTTTTTTTTTCTCATAAGCAAAATGGACCACCATTTTTTCACGGTCATTTTCTTCAAAAAATCAACTCCCTAGCTTCTGTTGGTGGAAAGGTTCCCAATGCCATTTTTTATTTTGCGTGGAAAGGGAATCCTTAGGACTTAGGAGTGGTATGTGCGATCGGTTCTAAACTCCCATTATTTCCATATGATAGGGGATACACATCAAAATGGTGGTACCACCATTTTAGGAAACCCCAAAAATAGGGGTACCCCAAAATGGATGGTTTATAATGGAAAACCCTATTAAAATGGATGATTTGGGGGTACCACCATTTTAGGAACCCCCCACATCCATAAATGCCAGAAAAATGCAGTTTCAAAACCTCCAGGACATCATTACGGCCACGCTGCGTGCTTGGCCCAATGGGTAGAAACCTGTCAATCGCGAAACCAGGAGGGGCACTGGGGAGCTTCATGGCTACGTAAATTTTCGGGCAACTTGACGAGGTAAGACCCCATAAGAACCGAAAGTTACATGAGAAAATCGGGCCCCTAAAGATTGACAGGTAGCGTTTGTCCCTTGGTGATGTAGGGTTTCTCCTATTTTTTAGGGTTGTTTCAGGTGATGAATCGGCAAACCCTGCTCGAGGTTTGAAGTTTACAACCTTCGTCTTCATTCCATCACATTTGGGCACTGTTTTTTTTTTGTCGAAAATTCCACATGCGGAATTTTTGCTACTGAAGGGGGGGGGGTTGTTGTTTTAAACAAACACCCCACGTTTTTTTGTTCGCGCATCGGGTGATTTTTGTTCGCGCATCGGGTGAGGGCTGAATTTTTCGCAGGATTTTTTGGTCAAAAAACAGCAATAGCTTTGGGGTCTTCAGCCATAGTAAAGGTTCTCTGGGGCAGATCGGTCTTGGGCTGCCAAAAGATTCCGCGGAAGGTTCCACCAAGATGAGGTTGGCAGTTTTATTCCATGATTCACTATGACCTGAAAAGTCACCTTCCCAAACGGACTATGTTAAGCTTCGGAGGTGTATAGTGAGTGGTTTCTTTCATCCCAGATAGTTAGAACCCCCCGAAAGGTTCAAGGAAAAATTGCCAACAAAATCTGGAAAGCAACACTCCTTTGTAGCATAAATTTTGCTCATAGAAGTTTCCACGCGACTCGTTATTAACCCACCCCTCAATAGAAAATCCAATTATTTGAAGATGTATCTCCTATTGAAACATTGGAATTTTCCAGCCAGTCATATTAGTTTTCAGGGGGTGTAAGTTGGATGATTTCAACCCTCAAATAACAGGGCTTACACACCCCCGAGGTTTCACATATAGACCCTGAAAAGTGGTGGGAAAGGAAGACACGCCATTCCCATTTGGGTTTTAAGGAGGGGCGTTTGCTGTTAAACTTCGGGAGGGGGGTAACGACCTGGAAAACCTGGTGTGTGCAAATTTTTTAAGGCAACTGTGGCTGGTTTTTAGGGGGTTCAAGTTGATGTGATTTTTAGGCAACTGGTTTTCCAGGGAAGTTTTTTTTGTCCCCCCACGTTTGTCAGGGCTTCCCTGCATGGAGTTTAGCTTCCATGAACTTCCACGATGCCATGCGCAGCAGCTTCAAGGGGTTACGATGAGGGTCCACCACCCCTTTTTCCCCTAACTTTCCCCCCAAGGAAAACTAAGATATCTCCCTGAAAATTGATGGGTGGGAATAATTATATTTGAAATTAAAAGAACGGTCCCTTTCAAGTTTCAAGGGGACATTCGTTCATTTTTGGAAGGGGTTATCTTGAAGCCTCACCCTAAACTCGAAAATTCCCACCACTAAGTACAAGATGGGTTCCTACCAACTACAGTGATGGAGTTATAACTTATGGGCCCCTTGTAAATGGCCGAAAATATCTGGGTTTCAGTGTGTTTTTTTGGCACCTCGAAATATTTCTGGAGTTATGGGTCCCTTATTACTTGGTTTTTTGACCCCATCTTTTGAAGTCAACAAAGTTTGGTGTTCGCTGGTGAAATTGGAATGTGTAATGGGATGAGATTACCCCTTCGGAAGCTTCATACTTACCTAATCAGGCCGTAGTAAGGGATTATGGTGGTTAATACTCCCTTCTTAAGGCTAGGGGTCAAGGCCCTAGTTTAAGGGATTTATATATAGTGGTTAATTCCTTCTTAAGGGAGGATAGGCCCCCTTAGATTCTCCAGGAGCCTACATGTCCGGAATGTCGTGGGCCTTTGCAGCTGCGCCGACGTCACTTGGGCATCACCTGTCAGAGAGGGTGTCCCCAAAAAATGATGGGGGGTTTTATCCACATGAGCAGCCTGAGCATCTTCGGACCCCTGGTTGTTTAGGGTATATAAATAAGTAATTTTTTGAGGGATTCTATATAACTGGGTATACAGGGTGTATAGGGAATATTGATGGGCTTCGCAAAACCGGCGATGCCCCAGGGCACAAGCCACGATTGTTGTTGTTGGTGGTTCTTAGAATCCTTGTTGTTGTTGTTGTTGTTGTTGTTGTTGTTGGTTCTTAGTATTTCTTGTTGTTGTCGTTGTCGTTGTCGTTGTCGTTGTCGTTGTCGTTGTCGTTGTCGTTGTCGTTGTCGTTGTGGTTGTTGTTGTTGTTGTTGTTGTTGTTGTTGTTGTTGTTGTTGTTGTTGTTGTTGTTGTTGTTGTTGTTGTGCGAGGTACCGCGCGCGAGTGCGCGCGCGACCAAACACCCTTCTAAAGGCGATCTTTTGGTCGCGCGCGCGCGCGCGCGCGGTACCTTGAAGCGTGATAGCAACAAGAAAAGGTAGCCAAAACCATGGTATATACTCTATTTTTCAACATGCTAAAACAAAATTTATAACAAAAGGAATGAACACGCGATACACCCATGGTATTCTGTGATTATTCCACTTCAGGTGCAAAAACTAAAGTTTAATGTATGTACAAAAAAGCGCCTAAAACATTGTAATTTGCTGTGTTTTCCCCTCCTACCAAGAACAAAACAACGCTATTTACGATGTTTTCTCACCCTGGGAGCTCCAAAATCGAGCCAAAACATTGGTATTTACGATGTTTTTGCAACACCCAAAAAAGCACACGTAGCAAAAACACCGCTATTTGCGACACTTTGGCAAGACAACATGTCCGAAATGCTGTATTTTACAGTGTTTTTGAACCACCTCTTAGAAAACACTGGTATTTACAGCGTTTTTTGAAAACACTTTCCTAAAACACCGTAAATAGCGACGAATTCAAAGATTGCATCTTCCATGGCAACAAGCCACAAAAAGCAAAAACACCGATATTTACAGCGTTTCTGCGCAATGATTTAAAAAAAAATGCTCATTTTTTTGGACACTTTTTGGCTTCTGAAGCCTCCCAAAAACAAAGCCCACTTCCCTCTTCCACATCTTAAATTTTAAGATATTTACCAAGTCAAAAACAAAGCATATTTTTAAGAGCTCGAGACGCATCCGGGGCGCCATTTTTTCACGGTATTTACGATGTTTTTTGCACCTCCCTAAATTTTTGCATTAAAAAATGCAACTTCAAAAACGATCAAAAAATCACTAAAAAATCCATGTGCAGGTGGTGTTTAGCTGTTTTTGGGTTCCGCCCCTTGCGCCAAACTAGGTCCTCCCCAGGGCCATTTTTGACGGTGTTTGCGATGTTTTATGCACATCGAGCACTCTTCAAAAAAGAGCCGTTTTTGTGCCTCCGGGGGCGGGTCGGCGGCACATGGCGCCTCCCCCTATAGCTAAAGCTAAGGCAACGCCGCATGCCATGCGGTTC
>DF244318.1:3776-28316 GCA_000507305.1 Breviolum minutum Mf 1.05b.01 | reverse complement strand
CACGACAAAGATTCTCAACACAAATCCATTCCAAAAAACTTCGCCTGGCCAGGTGTCTTCCACACTTTGTCGGGATCAATCGCTTCGCACACCTTTTCCACATCAAAATCATCAGCCTCGGGGAGAGAAAGTTGACATAAAAAACCCTGGATTTTCGGATTTTCAGCTCCGGGGCTCCGGTCCTTTGGGTTGGGTTGATATTGACCACCAGAACCTGCTTGCACCATGCCACTGAAGGAGGCACCTGCCGTGGTGGCTTGAAAGACAAAGAATCCGATTAAGGAAGGATACCTGGGACGTCTTCCATCCTTCAACTGGCAGAAAAAACCCACGTTTTGCAACCACAGCTGTCTTTTGCCCATCCTGCTTTGCAGATTAGATCGTTGGAGCTACAGTCTCATCCCCAAAGGGCCTTTGACCCTGGAGCTGTAGAGAAAAACGCCTGGGGCACTTCCCGCCCCGCTGCGGGCATCGCTGAACTGCGCTGCAATTAAAAGGCCAACATCATCATGAGATAAAATGCTCACAATGGGTTGGATGTGACAACCTATCAAAACACTCCGACACTGTCTGTCTCTGACCGAAGGGATCACTCAGTGACCCTTCGATCGAAAGTAGAAGCTTCCTAGTAGATCTGTCTCACTCCTCTGCGACCAAATGCCTCAAATCGACAGTCTCTAAAGGAGTGACACCAAGCCAATGCCAGAATGTTGGTTCATGCCAGCTTTGCTTGCCTGCACCCAATCGAAGTGTCTTGGCTTCAGATACACCGAGGAAAGGAATCCTGCGCGGCAAAAAAATCAAGGCGGGAGGCACTCTGTAGGAAATCTACGTGGACTTCTCACATCTCAGGTCCTCCTTTGTTTGCAGGGAGTAGTACGATATCTTTCCTGACCATGAAACAACGCGGTTGAACTTCTTTGATTCGTTTGATTCGTTCGATTCTCAGCATCACAAATCTCTCGCCTGTGGCTCTGCTTGCCGAACTGGCCTTCCATACTTCTCCAGCCACGCGGACAAAGAACTTACACTTGTATCTGCACGTGTGTTGTGGACACTCCTGGCCATTCACAAAAACCGCTTGCATCGCTGCTTCGGTGAGGGAATGACTGGAGAAGAGAACAAATAGGCCTTAGTAGACCTACTCTCACCATCTGTGATTAGTGTTCGCATTACCTTCATGATATTCGGATTCATATGATAGCCACAGATCAACGTCGCATCATGTGCCATCGAAGATACACCACCCATATCACTCCTGTAGTCTTCCCGCATTGCCTTTTCCACCGCATCCTGCACATTTTTTTGTCTACCAGCATCTAGAACCTTGAATGGATACCACCTCCTATTCTCATCTACTCTCAACATTTCCCATTTGACACAACATCTCTCCACACAAGAAAATGCCTGCTTCGTAGAAATGTCGATGGCAATGGCAGTCATGGCTTGCATACTTCGCTGATACTCATGGCTCTGAGCTTGGTTGGGAGCTACATGCCTCCCATTTTCAGAAGCTCAAGGACTTGGCAAACGTGGCTTGCCACGTGGCAAACATCCAAAGCTTTTTTGCAAGTTGATGCTGCCTATAGTTGGGCCCACCCCAAGTCTTACTGGCAAGAGTGTCCTTGGGTCATGCTTCAATCATGCTTCAAACATGCTTCTAACTTGACGTGGATCCGCAATTCTCGCATTGAGTTTGGCACCTTGGCCAATGCTTTGACATTGCCTTGAAGCGCTGCATGGGCTCTTATCTTGACGCAATTTATTGATTTCCAGTTGAAACACAAAAAAAGCTTGTAGACCAGAGCTTGCTGACCTGCCTTGTTGAAAATGGAGGTCGTCCTTCACTTTCTTGCCCCACTCCCGAGCCATTTTCGCTTCCTTCAGCCACAAGATCTTCAGAGATTTGCACTATCACAGGCACAGCACTCCCGAGACCAACACCAAGTAATCGACCTGTTTCATACCTTCCAATCTCGAGGCTGAGATCGAACGTTGTTGAACCCTAGGCAGAGAATAGTGACCATGCTCGAACTTTGAATCAACTCAGTCCGCTTTCCCTCTCTCTGAAGTCACGCCTGTTGGGCGCATCCAGAGAAAGACGGCAAATGCCATCCTGGCGCTGGGTGTCAAGAATGAGATGCAAAAAAATCAAATCAGTACGAAGGAAAAATGAGTTGTTGATATGGGTGTTTCCAAAAATATGGGTACCCCAAAATGTATGGTTTGTAATGGAAAACCCTATTAAAATGGATGATTTGGGGGTACCACCATTTTAGGAAACATTCATTGTTGATAATGAAATGGTACATACATAACCACACACCTCTGAGCGCTTCTTTGTAGAGTAGCCATCCATGGCTGGGCTTGAACCAAAGCTCTGACGTGTCAGGAACTTGCTGGAAATGAGTCTGCCGATGTTCATTTATTCATCCAAAAGTGCAGGTACGTACTGTTTTCAGCAACAAAAATGGAGAATCATGGAGGGATGCACCAAGCTTCTCCATCTGTCGGTACTTCTTGTCAATACGCCTGCCATGACTATGGTGCAAGCTTAAGCTAAGCTTTCGTTTCGCTCGCTCCCATGGCAATCTGGGCCCCATGGGAACCAATCTGGTCGGGTGGACTTATGAAGCAGGTAGAACAGGGCACAATCCGAGAAGGAGTTGCAATTTTTGCGCAACCTCGGGAAAACCATGACTCGAGAACTTAACTGATCCTTGAGTTTTTGCAAAAAGATGACCAAGGATGAAACGAAAGTTCGCGAATCCAACTCTGCCAGGTGGAAACCCGTTTTTTTTGTAAAGAAAAATCTAACAACAAAAGAGAAATCCAAGGTATTGCAAAAGCTTGGAGCCGCACAGATCGTACCTTCAAAACTGCCAAAGTAAGCTGCACTTACAGACTGATGGCAACTTAACACGGACGAGACATTCACAACACCTTCGCTCTTTGCAAAGGGGGGCACGTTCCAGAAATAAAATAGCGCTCCAAAGCAGCTTGCATCTGCGATCCAGTATAGGGAGACATGCCCATGTCAATAACCTGCAATCGTCGTGTTCTGTGCTTCTTCGACTGGAATCAAAAATACGCTCTTACGAGATTGTCCCACTGTTTCGCATGTCCACCTCAGGCTTCGAATCTGGCATTTGCGGATTCTTGTGGGACATCAGGTTGCCGGAAGATGCAATTCCGCCATCACTGAAGAAGAACTCCTTAGCATTAGCATTGACAAAAACTTCGGAGGCTTTGGGGACTTTATTGGGACTTGGTCAATGACCGACATCCCACATCCTAAGGCCCCCTGCATGGCCATTCACAATGACCGAGGAGTGATAAGCTGTGGCCTTAGCTGCGCCATTTTTCAGAGAATCACTGCACCATTCAGACGACACTTCCACCATTTTTTCGATGCATCTCAGGCTCTCACACCAGGAACTCCACCAAGCACCGAAACTGCCAGCTGCACCTGGAAAAAAATGCCACAGATCACCTGGGAACCTGAAGAAGTTGTCGAAATGGGAAGATCCTTCCGGATAAAGTCCCTTGTTGGCCTGGTTGTTTGCAGGCCGGCCCTTACCAAAGCTGGAGCTTGAGGCATCCCCTTGACCATCTCCAGGAGCGGCCTGAATTCAGGGAGAGGTTTCAAGCACTGGAAATGATCAACCAAAACATAACCAGAGGTGACCAGTGGGTTGTGATGAATCAAGTGACCAATGGACCATGGAGGTCCATGGACGCCCGAAAAAAAAAAACGGCAAAAAATCCGGGCAAAAAATAGTGGCTTCTCCATTCAACTTCTTGCTGGTCTTCATGATTCATATCTGCAATTTCCGAATTTCCACTGCCTTGGCCGCAGATTGTTGTCCCCCCATCTGTCTAGTCACAGCTCAGGCAGCACAGACTGTTGGCGGACAGGAACTTGAGATTAAAGGAGTGACAGAACATTCAGCTTAACTTTAACACAATCTTTGAGTTCATCATGTGAATCATATGCCATACCGATCCGCCTGATCAGCTGCTCCACTCTAAATCCTAACTAAAGATCTGACTTCAATACCTTTCACCGACGGCCTACAACAACTCCACCACAAACTGTGAAATCGTCCCCGACAACTGCAAGGTTTTTGGTACATGAACATGAACGAGTCTCCGCATGTGGGCTGGAAATTGCACGTCCTGCAACATTGTTACATGAGGCAATTCCAACCCAAGCTGGACAGAATTGGAAGCCCTACTAACAGCGCAGCCAGCAGAATCTTGCTGGAAGGAGCTTCCTATTCATCCTTATCTACAAGAGCTTGCAAATTTTTGCATGCAAGGCTTCTCGCAAAGTTGCAGCGATCATCAGCCACGAACTGTTCTTCTCCAGACTGTGGAGTCATACAGGGAGAACCCTGTATTAGCAACAGTAGGTCATTCAACTTTTGCCAAAACATAGTGTTTCAATTGGAGAAGAAAGCCACAGCAGTGGCGGTCTCCAGAATCCCAGGGAACAAATTGTAGGGTGGAAGCCGCTTTTTAAAAATGAATCAGCTAAGCTTCCCAACACCTGTCACCTTCCGGCGGCAAATGGGACAAATCAGATCACGCGATGGGTACCTGGCAATCTGAAAGTGGGAACGAACGGTTCGGTGGGTTGGAAAATAGTTGGGTGTTTCCTTAAATGGTGGTACCCCCCAAACACCTCAAAACGATCATTTTTAGTAGGAAAACCAATGGTTGTTGGGTACCACCATTTTAGGAAACCCCCAGTTTCAATTCAAACTCATTCCACCAAAAATCAAATGAGTCTGCCTGCTGCTATGCTCCTTTTTGTGCGAAAACGTGCTGCATTTTTTTTTAGGTGAATTCCACTTGGCCCTCCAATTATTTCATAGCATTGATAGTATGTACTGCTGAAAACCAGGTTTGGCAAGGATGAACAAATCTAAGAGTAATTAGTCAATAATTAGTCAACAACCCATCAAGAATTAGTCAATAGCTGATCAATACTGTAATTAGTCAAGAATTGGTCAAAATTTAGTCAATAATTAGTCAGCTTTCTGCAGGTATACTTTGGTTCGAGGATGGATGAAAAGAGAAAGCCTGCTCCTTCCGCATGCTACTGGAGTGTTGAACGGAAATAATTACCCTCTTTGCTACAAGGGCAAGGAATAATTTTTGTCTGTCACAGTGTCACATCTTTTGGTGGATTTGTTTTTGGTGAGTTTTTTGCGGCTGCAGCTAACAAGCAAACAAGCCAGAACTGCGAGTCCGTGCATATCCAACCTTGGGTGAGTTGGGAGGTGCCAAGGATTCCCTACAAATCTGCGGTTTTAGGAAGTCGAGATGCTACGATAGCAGCTGGCATGTAATGAATGTCGGCAAGGAAGGAGGCAAATGCTGGCCTTCACAACGCTCAGAGGTGAAGGCCAACAACTTCTGTGTCAGTGATTTCTGAATTATCATCAAAACTTGTAGGCTGCTGTTGATGATCTCTTCTGAAAACTCACCCCCCTTCATGACCTCTGAAATATTTGATTTTCATCAGGGCCTCATCCTCAGCACCGAAACAAATGCAGCATGGATCGCCCTCACCATACGCGACATTCACAGGCACTTTCCTGGCGATTTTGTGCGCGGCTTCACTAGCAACTTGATTGGGAAAATTGAGATAGATTTCTCTTCAGCAATTTCATTGAAAGTACCACAAGACATCTCAATCCACAAGACAGAATGCTTCAATGCTTCAATGCCATCTGGGTGAACCTGACAAAACCTTGGTCATTGACAGTTCCGCGAAAGTGCAACCAGTAAGATGCCACCGTCCCAAAGATGTTGATTTGAGGGCTTCTCGAATCATTTCAAACCAGGTCTGCTGTTGCAACAAACCATATCATAAAATACTACCCTAGTTTGTGCAAACTTGGGAAATCTCCTGGCTTAGACATCTTTTGGAAACCCGGACCTATCTCAAAGAAAAAGCACCAATTTCCTTTATGTTCTTAGCTTCGCCCCAAGCTGCTCCGCCTTCGCCCTAAGCTGCTCAGCTTCCACATGCGCTTGCGGCGCCGCACGTAGCGTGTGATGTTTGCTAAGCAAAGAGCCATGGCAAAAGCAATGGGCTGAGCCTCGGTGAAAAGACAAATTCTCAGCAAATTAGCAGATGACCTTACAGAGGATAACAATTTACAGTAGGTTGGAATTCAAAAGTAGGCAAGACCCAAAACAAGGTTGAACAACTCTTGTGCTATCCCGTACATATGCAAGTCTTTTCTTGAAGATGGGTGGAAACTGAATGTGGGAGTTGCGAGTATCAGAAACAAATTCAAAATTTACGAGAATTCTCAGAGACACAGAGTGCTGCAGCCGACTTAGACTCGAAACCACAAGAGCGCAGGCAGAGGCACAAAATGGAAAAATGAGACGTGACGCGAACCCAACTCCGGCTAATGCGACCCCCCGCATGCCACTTGTCTGTTTGTTCTTCCGCTGGAGAAGCCCTGCAAGGAGACCTTTTCAAGGAATGACTGACCGCTCTCAACCCTGAAAGCGCGCCCATGATGACTAGACATATAGACACACAAAGTCGGCCTGAGACACAAGAGGCACACAAATGAGACTCAAAGGAGACACACCTGGGCGAATATACATTTTCCTTCGCGCATCACTTTCTGCCATCCTTCAATTGTTAGTTGTTGGTCACAGACTGCATGATGGGACTGCCATCATAATCACCACATCCACATCCACATAATAATAATAATAATAATAATAATAATAATGATAATGATAATAATAATACTAGATAATAATAATAATCATCATCATTGCTGAACTCCTTTTGTTTTCCGAAGTGTCATTTCTACATACGGTGGCGAATGGAGCTGCCCTTTACTGATCAAGTCATAAAAGGAAAAAGCGGTTGCGGTTAGTGGATGGTGAGGAGCTAGTAGGGCGAACCGAGTTTACTAGGTTATGAGCCCAAAAGCTTTACCAAGAGAGGCTACTGGGGAAGAGTTAGCAAGAGGAGCTGACGAGATCCTAGAAGCCCACATAAGAATGCAGAGTCAACTCCAAGAAAGTGAAGAACTCCCCATAGAAGATAAGAAGCATGGGAAGTCAAAAGTAGCTACAGGATCAAAGCAGTCAACAGAGGGCACTAGAAGGAAGACTAGGACTGAGACTTCAGAAGGAGCACCTAGAGAATTCGGCCCAGTGTTGCCTGCCCAAGGGAAGCCAGAGTCAGGTTCAACTTCGACTGAGCTTAGGACTCCGATGCAGCAAGCAAAGAGAGAAGGGAAGAAGGAAGCTGAGGAGACAGAAGAACGCCAAGGGAGGCTTGGCAGTGCGAAGGAGGTTGAGAAAGGGGTTGAGGAGGAAGAGGAGCAAAGGAGGAGTCGGGAATTGGATCCGAGTCACATTCCCCCAAGATCCATTCTTTTCACCCCAGAACAGCTTCATCACATGAACCAAATGTATGAACAAGCCCCGTGGTTGTATGGGACAGCTCATTCGGCTTTCACTCCCTTCGCTACAACTCCAAGACCGTCGTTCCTGGAGCAAGAAGAGGAAAAGAAAGTAGAGAAGGACCGAGAAATGAGAGAGGCTCAATCTCGGATGGAGTTTTGGAGAGGTGCAGTACGAGATCAACAAGAAAGAGAGGAGTTGAGGAAGACTCTTCAAGAAGTCGTGAAGGAGAATGTGGAGTTGAGGAAAAGATTGGAGGAGATGGATGGTCGTTTGAACCGTGGTGACCAGTATCTCACTCCAGAGTCCCAACGTCATCAAGAAGAAGAAGAGAAAGAAAGTGCACCGCAGAAGTCAGAGAGTGAGGATGAGGCCACAGAGGAGAAAGGAGGATCTCACGAGACTGACTTCACCAAGCAATCAATGAAGTTCATGATGCTGATGATGGAAACCATGAAGGAGTTCCAGAAGTCAGTCGGAGGAGCTAAAGAAGAAGGAGTGGTCAGAGGAGTAGAAGTGGTCAGGACAGGAGTTCCTGACTTGCCACCCCTGGCACTTTGGGACGCTCAGACTGGTCCCTTGCAGCTTGGCGATTGGATCTTGCTGGTGGAGCCGATTGTCTCAGATCTGTCGGTGACTGCCAGCGAGTGGTGGAAGATGATGGTTGATGCCGCTGAAGAATGGTACCGGCAGCACATCGCAATGTCTCCACTAGAGAGAGTGAAGCATGACACCAACCCCCCGAAGAAGTTGGTGGAAGAGAGGTGGCAACGAGTGGAAAGAAGGACAGCAGCAATGCTTCTCCAGGCGGTGCCAGTTTCCGTTAGAGATGAGCTGGTTTCGGCGAGGAGAATGGGAGTCTTCGGCATCCTGACTTACCTGATGACGAGTTACTGCCCCGGAGGAGTTTCAGAGAAGCAGATGCTGCTGAGGAATTTGGAAGAACCACCAGAAATTACAACGGTGGCTGATGCTCCAACTTCTCTGAGGAAGTGGATGAGGTGGAGACACCGTACCAAGGAGGTAGGTGCGGTGGCACCTGATCCGTCCTTGCAGCTGAAAGGCCTGCTGAAAATGACGAAGAAGATCTTGGATGGGAATCGCGAGCTTCAGTTCCGAGTGTCGCTTGTGAGGTCTGGGTTGGGGATCGACACCACTCCGACCGATGCGAGTGTGGAGCAGTTTGCAACTCATCTACTGGCAGAAGTAGAACAGCTGGCTTTGGCTGAGAAGAGGTCTACAACAAGCAAGAGTGAGCCGAAGATCAAGTCCTTCGAAGTAGAACGAGGAGAAAAAGGAAAAGGAAAAGGCAAAGACAGAGGAGATGAAGAAGGACAGAGGAAGTGCAGATTTTACTTGACAGAAGGAGGATGCAGAAAGGGGAAGGACTGCAAATGGAGCCACGATCAAAAGGATGAGAAGAGGCGTTGCTACATCTGCGGCTCACCTGAGCATTTAGCTCCAACCTGCACGAGACCTCGACAACCTTCAGATTCCCCAGCGAAGAACAAGGCTTTCAGAGGAGAAGGAGAAGATAAGGCTGGAGAACAAAATGAGGTCGATTCGCAATCAGTGACAAGCTCGGAGTCTACTGTGAAGGATCTACTGGCAGAAGCGAACAAGATGCTGAAGAGCTTAACTTCGACGGAGGCTCCGACTTCGAGATCTACTACCAGAGAGGAGGAGATTCAGAATGGAGTGATGGAGCGTCTCCAGCAGCAGTTGAACGCTATGAAACAGAAAGCGTTTAGGCTGCACAAGTTGAGCACTTCAGGAGAGCAAGGACTTATCGATAGCGGAGCGACACACCCTCTACGTCCAGTGTTTGAGGGGGAGGACATCACAAGGTACAAGGAAGTAGACGTCACTTTGGCGAATGGAGAAGTGAAGAGAATGTCAATGTCCCCTGGATTTGCCATGGTGACCGATCAGAGGAACATTGAGCCGATTGTTCCAATGGGTCTGTTGGCAGATCTGCTGGGATGCGAAGTGGTTTGGAAGTCAGGAGGACTAGAAGTTTTCCACCCGAGGCGAGGCCAACTTCCAGTACAAGCAGTGGAAGGATGTCCCCAAATCCCAAAGAACTTAGCACTGGGACTGATAGAGGAGATGGAGAATAAACTCAAGGGAGTTGGTGCAGAGAGGGAGGACTTCGAGAAGGAGGCACGATGGATTCAACAACTTCTTCAAACTCATCCAGTTCTTAAACAGTTGCCAGAGGAAGTGAGAAAGAGGCTGTTCGTAGCTCCTGGAGACTGGGGCGACCTTCCAGCCAACAAGAGGATGAGAAAGAAGATGAGGAGAGAAGGATTTGCAGTCCATCTGTACGCTGGACCTGATCGAGGATTCACCTTGAAGAAGGCGTGGGAACAAGTCTATGGCCAACAACACCAGCTCTTGGAAGTTGATGTAGAGAGAGGATCAAGTCACGACATGCTTCGGGACAAAGGAGTCTACAGTGGTTTGATGAGAGCTGCTATGGAAGGGAAGCTACTTGCAGTGGTCGGAGGCCCAAACTGCAGAACTCGAAGCATTCTACGACATCGTCCAATAGCGACGAATCCAGCAGCTCCAAGGCCAATCAGGAGGTGGGGTGGTGAAGAATATGGAATCACCGATGCCACCTTGGAAGAGAAGAAGATTTTGACGGAGGATGACATCTTACTTTGGAGGATGATGGTGCTCTACATGGTGGCAGAGTACTCAAGGAAGGCAAGAATGATTCCCCATCCAACGCACTTTGGACTGGAACAACCAGCAAGCCCGAGAGAACATTCCCCAGAGGTTGTTAGCTTCTGGGACACGGAGGAGTGGAACCAGCTGAAGAAGGAGTTCGGCTGGAAGGAGGTTCACTTCGATCAAGGAAGAATGGGAGGACTTGCTCCAAAGAAGACTAAGGTGGGAGGATCATTGGAGTTGAAGGTGGATGACTTTATCACTGGAACAAAGAACTTCAAGGAGGTGAAGGACTCAAAAGAACTTTCGAGGTGGGCACCTGGATTCATGTCAATGATGGCAAGAGCTCTGAGAGAACAAGTGTTCAACAACCCCGTGATCAAGCAGAAGGAGTTGACATGGGCAGAGCACGTGGCATTTGGTCACGTACCATATAGAAGGGACTGCAAGGTATGTCAAGAAACCTTACAGCAGTGTGCACCTCACAGGAAAATCAAGGAGGTGATTGGAGGAGTTCTCTCAGTAGATGTGGCAGGGCCCATGATTCCAGCCTATGATATGGGAGGGAAGCAGGCTCGATGGTTGCTGGTTGGAGTCCTGACTTGGAGGGTTCCGAGGGGAACAACAAAGATGAAGCCAGAAGAAGGCTCCGAAACGGGAACGCTGGCACCGGATGCACCCAGAATAGAGGCTGGAGATCATCAAGAAGGAGATCAAGTAGTTGCTGAAGAAGGAGAAGAGGAGAATCAAGAAGGAGAATGTTTGGAAGAGATTGAAGAAAGAAAGGAGGAAGAAGTTGAAGAACAAGCTGGAGGAGAAGAACCAAAAGAGGATGAGAAAGGATTAGAAGGAACAGAGTTGCGATGTTTCAGGATGTGTTTGCCTATGATCACGAAGACATCAAGAGAAGTCACGGCCACGGTGATGGAGTTCGTTCTACGCCTACGAGCCGATGGATACCATGTGGGGAGGATCCACTCAGACAGAGGTCACGAGTTCTCAGGAGAATTTGTGAGGTGGACGAGATCAAGAGGAATCTACCTTACGAAGACGGCAGGTGACGACCCACGTGGAAACGGTCGTGCTGAAGTGACTGTGAAGCAAGTCAAAGAACAAGTTAGGAGGATTCTTCGGCAAGCAGAAGTTGGAGCACGATGGTGGCCATGGGCAGTTCGCTATGTCGGAGAGCTCAGCAGGCTTCGACGGTTGGATAAGACTCCTGATTTTCCGAGCTTCATGCAGGAGGTGAGTGTGAAGAAGAGGACTTGGAGACAGGAAGCCTTTGAAACGACCGTGGAAAAAGTGAAGTACCTATGTCCATCACCAGAAGATCATGGACACTGGATAGTGAAAGGAGAAGAGAGGCCAAGAGTGACGAAGATGATTTTGCGTCAAACTACGGAGCCTTTGGATGATCGGTTTTGGGGGGCTCTGGAAGTGCAAGGAAGAGACGCCTTTGTGTTGAGAAGGAGACTGAGAGGAAAGACTTCGATACGTCGAGTTGATGTGTTGATGGAAGAAGATGAACATCAAAGGGGAAGAGAGGAGATGCAAAGAGTTGAGAAGTTGATTCAGGAGGAGCTGCAATATCTGGTGGAGGATGACCCAGAGATTGCAGCACGAGAAGTGAGGATTTTCGCAAAGCTGAGAAAGATGGTAGAAGGAGCTGATCAGTCAGAAGAAGTACTTCAAACGAAGATCATCTCGCCGAAGGAGGTCGCAAAGAACTGGAAAGACTGGTTAGAGGCCTTGGACAGCGAGTACTTGTCCTTGACAGAGGAGAAGGAAGCGCTAAAGAAGCTGACGAAGGAAGAAGTAGAGAGGATGAAGAGTGAGGCAGAGAAGAAAGGGAAAGGGATAGAAATCATCCCATCGAAGCTGGTATGCACGGTCAAACCAGCACCGAATGGGGGGAAAAGAAAGATTAGATGGGTTGCATGCGGCAACCTAGAACCAAGGAAAGAGGGGGAGGAAAACTTCTCCAGTGGTGCCGATGCAACGGCATTCAGGACGCTGTTGTTCGTTTCGGCTAGACAACAGTGGAAAGCCTACGTTCTGGATGTTCGAACAGCCTTTCTGAACGCTGAGATGAAGCAGGCAGAGACTGAGGATGTGATTCTCATCAAACCCCCTTTTCTGCTGATCGAGAAGGGCTACTTGAAGAAAGAAGATCTTTTCATACCATTGAAGGCGTTGTATGGATTCAGGAGATCACCAAAGCTATGGGGTGACCATCGAGATCATCTACTACGTCAAATGGTGGTCGCTATGGAGGAGAAAGATGGAGTGAAGAAGAGGCTGAGAATGGATCAAATGAGGTCCGAACCGAATCTATGGAAGATAGTGGAAGAAGGAGGAAGAGACGAAGAGGAAGAAGACCTCGTTTCGAATGGTAGGGTGAAGGGCCTCCTGATGACCTACGTCGATGACTTGTTCGTGTCAGCGGAGGAGAACGTAGCGAAGGCTGTAGTGAGAGACCTTCGTAAGATGTGGAGGACGTCAGAACCTGAGGAGATTGGGAAAGACCCAGTTCGCTTCTTGGGAATGAATGTGAAGAAGTTTAAAGAAGGAGGAAGGGAAGTGTGGTATGTGACACAAGAGCCATACGTCCAGGATCTCCTCGCCAAGTATGAGGATTCTGAGCGAAAGATTCCTATCACGAGGGACCAAGCCGCTATGGAGCCAGAGGAGGGCTCACCAGCGCTTGAGAAGATCAGGCAGTGCCAAAAGGAGGTTGGAGAGCTACTTTGGGTAGTTACAAGGTCTCGTCCGGACATTATGTTCGCTGTTGCTCGGATGGGGGCCAACGTGACAAAGGCGGCGACAAAGGTGCTGGAAACGGCATCGCAAGTGAGAGGATATCTACAGAAGACCGTGGCAGAAGGATTGAGATTTTCGGTCCCAGAGGAAGAGGTGAGCATTCAGGCCTTTTCAGACTCGTCGTTTGCTCCGGAGAGCGAAGAAAGCCATGGAAGCTTCGTCATTATGGCCAACGATGTTCCTCTTTTCTGGAGATCAGGAAGACAATCGCTGATCACGGTCAGCACGGCGGAATCAGAGCTCACCGAGCTGACAGAAGCGATGACAGCAGGAGAGTCTGTTGCAGTGCTGATGGAGGAGCTGTTTGAGGAAGTGAGGAAGGTCGCATGGTGCGACAATCAAGCAGCTATCACCATCCTAGTTGGTGAGGGTGGTAGCTGGCGAACAAGGCATCTTAGGATGAGGTCTATGTTCGCGAAGCAGGCAGTACTCAGGGGTGAGTGGCAGATCGCTCACCAGCCTGGGGAAAAGATGATTGCTGACATTGGAACCAAGGCTTTGACGTCTACTCGCCTTGAGCTTCTGAAGGGCCTTCTTGGAATGGAGAGGATTCCAACAGAGGCTGCAGAAGAAGGTGAGGATCGAAGAGAAGAAGGACGAGAAGGAGGAGACCAGAAGGAAGAAAAAGGATTCACGAGTGACTTGAAGATGAAGAAAGCGACAGCGGTTCAGCTGTTGATCTTAGCAGCTCAGATGTCATTGTCCAAAGCATCTGAGGCGGAAGGAGGAGAAGCGATGAAAGAAGAATCAGAAGAGGAAGAGGAGAGGGCCTTGGAAGTGATGGTCTTCTTCTATACGATGGTGGTGATTTTGGTGACGCTCTTGGTTCAGAGGATGTGGAAGGTAGGAGTAAGGTGGATGAAAGAAGGATCAAGGAAGCCTTCTGATTCAAAAGCCCGAAGTCTCCCTGCTGAATCTGATCAAGAGGAAGAGGAAGAAGAAAAGAAAAGTGAAGAAGTTGACTTTGATGGTCGGAAGGATGAAGAAGGAAAGAAGGAAGAACCGTCATCGAGCACTCAACCTATGAACCTGGTTTCTACGACGACTTCTACTACAACGACAGGAGCTGGTGGAGGAACACCAGCAGGAAGTCAGGTTGGAAGCCAAGGAGTCCAACCAAGTGTTTCGATTGGTTTCAACGTACTGGTGACGAAGTTTGGAAAAGTTTACCATACCAGCAGGGAGTGTTCCTACTTGACCTCGCCAATGACAGGCATGGCACCGAACCACAGATGGTGCCCAACATGTCAACAACTTGACATCAGTGACGGTAAAACCCACGGAGTGGGAACTGAGCTGAGATTCGAAGAGGAAAGGGCGGTTTTTCACACGAATGGAAGATGCCCTCAATTTCGATGGTCAAAAGGAAAGAAGGCATGCAGCCGATGCTCGAAGAATAGAAGAGGATGAAAGAAAAGTGAAAGGGTAGTTTGAGCTGAATTGCATGACCTGACGGTTATGCAAAGGGGGAGTGCTGAACTCCTTTTGTTTTCCGAAGTGTCATTTCTACATACGGTGGCGAATGGAGCTGCCCTTTACTGATCAAGTCATAAAAGGAAAAAGCGGTTGCGGTTAGTGGATGGTGAGGAGCTAGTAGGGCGAACCGAGTTTACTAATCATCATCATCATCACCATCATCATGATCAGCAGCAGCATCATAAGCATCAGCATCAGCTTCAGCATTACAATCCACGTTTTCTTCTCATTATCCCATTTCATGACCGATGATTCGTTGTCCTCTTCAAACCTACCAATTTGATTGTTTTCGACGGAAACTTTAAGTGCCGGATGACTCTAGGGTTGTATCATGTTGTATCAATGTGTACATTCAAGGGCATCACCGCCTTACTTATTTTGGCCCATATACCGTTAGTTGTGCATTAAGGTCACAATATTGTGTCACCAGGAAAATTGGGTTGCCTGGTGCTTCACAACACCCAACACCGATTGTCCGACTGTGACCGGCTTTTAAATCCTTGAGGCCCGAGACTGCAGTATACATGACGGTCGTTGGCAGAAGCAACAGCGGCCACCTTGGCAAACACAAGTCCAGTGCGAATCTCTGTCAATGGCGCAATAAAGTCCATAATTTCTCCAATCATCAGCAACTCTACGTTATATAGTGTTGTAATTGCCTGCACCTGTGAGAATGGCAATTTCTCTTTGATGGTGCCTTTTTCCCACAGAAATTTGATTCTCAGTTCCTCGACAGGAACTGAGCATTGGGAACAATATCTTAGGGCTCGACCCCAATCCTCTACCCTCAACAGTTCTTGAGACACTTATCTCGGGACGAAACGGCAGCAGCAGCCAGCCGAAGAAGATCAGTGCAAGTAATCCTGGCAATCCACCTGCCACATAAATCGGACTAATGGAATCGTAGCTTCCTACTGAGGATTCAGTGTCATTTTTCTTCCATGAATAGGTTTGCATTTGCGGTGGATGAAATCCCCCTTAGCAGCATGTCAAATATATACTATACTTGCCAAGCAGATGTGATGCCCGACACACCTCCATCCAAGTTGTTTGGTGTAACCTGCTAACGAGGGCAGCTTTTCCACCAATCCACTTATCGTGAAAAAAAAACTAAAACCTCCAATTTTTAAGTGCATAAACAAAAGGTTCTCTTCAATTTGATGAGTTTTTTTCGAGATTCCTGGTTCCTCAAGTCCTTCAAGTTCATCTTTCACAACTCAAAGACAACTCAGTTGCCAACTGGACATGAAAGGTGGAGGGCTCTCAAGCTCTCTAGCTCGGGCAGCGATGCCCCGATTTGTACCCAGGCAAAGCGACAATCCTTCGGCACCCAACGACTTGGACCAGGAACGCCAAAAAAAAATGGCAGCACAAAGCGAACCGCTGCCGGCAGCCTTCACAATGGTGCCCTTGGGAAGGATGATCTCTGTTTCAATGGCCTCAACAAAAACAAACAGAACCAACTGAACCAAGTCTACAAGATATCTTCTGCAAGTGTCTTGATTGGGTTTACATGGGTTTACTCATGCGGCACCTGCACACTTCTGCCTTGATAGTGGAAAGGCTTAACTGACTTCACCTGAAGTGCAGCTTAGCCAATCGGAATTCGGTTGCATCGATGGCTTCCGCTCTAGACCACTAACAATGCCTCCAAGTGCAAGCACTCGTGCGAGTCATGGGAGTCATTCAGGCCTGAAGCTTCCAGCGTGGATCTCAGATTTTGCACAAGTGAATCTTTGATGTATCTTGTGCGATTAAAATCAGACCTTCAAAGGGTGGACACGGAGTGGCCCTGATACTGAAGTCCTCTGTGCTATTCCACCATGTTGCCACCTGCACAGTGGAAGGTGAACTGCCACCAGTGGGATTGATGAAGTGGATGTTGCAGACTGCGCTTCCAGTTGCTGAGTCTTGCTGAGTCTGGAACCTCATCTGATAGAGGAACGAGGAGCCGGAGAATATGCAACGGTCTCCTGTCCTGACACCCGGATACATCAAGCGAAATTCCACCCGACGAAAGTGTAGGTTTTGTTCAGAAAACACATCCACTGCATTCCAAAAAACTTCTAAAATGCGAACAGCATGCATGTCCTCTTGTAGCTCTACGATATGAAATGGATCCGAAGAAGCCTGGTCACTGTCTTGGGCGGCTGAAGGACTTGAAAGGCTAACGACGAATTGGTCCCCAAACTGCAGCTGCAGCACTGTTCATCCCCATTGGCTGGCATGAAATTTCTACACTGAAAGAAAGCAACAGTCAGTTCCTCCAGCCCAAAAAAAATCATCTGCACAAAATCCAGGCAGCCGGTTATCTTTGCATATCTTTTTTAGTATCCTTTTGTCAGTAATTTGCATGATGAGTTTTTAGCAAGAAAAACAAGCATTCGCATTCGCAGGAATGCAAGCCTCTGACAGCTTGTTGTCCATAAACCTGAGAATGCCGGCATTGGACGCGGTTGTCCGGTGTAACGAGCCCAATCTGATTATCCATTCACAAGATCTCCAAGATCTCCAAAAAACCCCTGACCTGTCAAAACCAGGAGATTTGCGAGCATCACCTCATTGCTTCACCATTGGAACCGCTGTGAACGTCAGGTAGGATTTTAAACACCAAGAGCCACACTGGGATGATCGATGATCGAAGAGTTGGCTTCTATCATTGCCTACGGCTTCTTCGGCTAAACAGTGCGAAAAAACACATCGAGACAACCGTTGCACTCCGTTGTGGATTGGAGGTAGCGAGCCTGGTTGCCGACTCTACCCGGGTTTGCCTTGAAAAACACGTGCTTTTTTTCACTGCACAAACTCGGGGAAGGGCAATTTAAGTCATAAGATCCACACGAGCAGCCGCAATCGTTGCAGCAGCAAAGCTGCCTTAAAGATATTCAAGATAGGCATTTGGCTTCTTCTGAGTTTACATGGTCTTATTGAATAAAAATTATCAATCTGAGTAGGACGCAACAAGGGGTAGAAAGATGCCTTTGAAAACAGCTTGTCTCCACAGCTCATGTATCGGCCGCTGTCGGGGCATCGGCCACCTACAAGATGCCCACAAATCATCAGACAATCATTTCGGCCCTGACAGCTGCACAACAGCCCCTGCTGAGCCAAGTACCAAAAATTTTCAAGCCTCAACGGGCCAGTGGGAATGGTTTCCGCCAGAGATGCCATGATGACATCATACGAAACCGACGAAATCGACTCGCCTCCCCTCCATACACGAAGCTCTTTCTCCGCCGTGCAATCATGACAAAGAGGAAACGATGGAGACAGCAAAGGCTTTGGAAAACTGGACTGTTGAGACCGCATTCATACATGACATGGCTATTGAAGAGTGTGTTGGCATGTCTTACCCCTCCAGTGTTGCAAGGTTTTTGTGGCACAAGACAATATGGTTTCCCAATATGTGTGGCTGGAGACAGACTTCGAGACTATATCTGAGCCAAAAGACATGCGCGAAATGAGGTGTTTTTTGTTTGCGGTACCCTGAGTGCCTGCTTCACCTTCAAAACAAACTGATTGCATGAGCATTAGGCAACATGGCAGCATAGCTCAGCCGTATTTTCATTCCAATAAAGCTGTCACCAAAAAGAGCTGCCTTTGGACCTTAGGGCTTTCCCTCGCCTTGAGCTGTGGGAAAGCTAAAAGCCCTGGCTGCGGCAAGAGCTTTTTCTTTGAGGGTCCACAATGCCGTCAATGCGGCATTAATGGGCCCCTTTTGAGAATTGTAACCCTACAAACCACCTGTTGCCTTTGGCAAGCTGAGTCTAAAATCAGGGATTGGCCAAAGCATGTTTTAAGTCAAGAATCAGAATTGCACCCAAATAGAAAACATGTGTACAACTCAAGTGTCCAAGTTCTATTCTGCGGTGCTTTGTCTCTTTGGTCTCACGGCACGGTTCGCACCCCGCAACCAAATGTTGCGGCAGAGCTGTTTGCTTCGCTCACTTGTGCTTGAACTTCTTCCACGTCTCAAAGACGCGGGCCTCTTTCATGCTGTTCTGCTGAGAACGCACCTTTTCAACCATTGATTTCAGATGTTCCCTATGATCCGCGTCGTGCTCCCCTCCAGGCACCTTGGAATTGGCTGGTTTGATCATGCCCTGCCCGTGTGTGTAATGGAATCCAATTCTGCAAGCTGTTTGCCGTCTGAGGGCAGCACCGCTTCAAGAATTTGGAAGATACACACAAGTAGTTCCTCCATGACATGCATCTTGCCTGCTTCCAATCCGAAGGTTCCGACATCCGGCCAAAGGCGGTTGATGGTTATTAACAGAAATTGCTGTGCAACGCTACGTTCTTTTCTGCACCTCTCCACCACTCGAAGACACGCTTGGATGAATACCTCAGGTCACATCGGAATGACTTCTAGATTTCCTGTTTGCCAAGCTCCTATCACTGCATGCCGGCAGTTTGCTATCCTTTGCGTATCTAGTCTATATCTATGAAAATCGATGTCAAGACACTGCAGGGTTGCCACATCGATGGCATTGGCAGGGCCCCGCAATCGCAAACATCCTTCTAACAGTTCCTGTCAGGCTTGAGACATCTTGAGACGATTCGTCATCAACTCAAGTTTGGTTAGTTTCACCATGGCAAGTAAGAAGTTAGACTGCACAGTTCCCCTTATCAATTCAACCATGGAGATCGCCCAACCTCGCACTCGATATTACCTGATTGTTCCGTATCGAGCAGGTTGAAGAGACCATATGCCTCGAAAATCAACGCGACAATATCATTCTGACTGCGAAGGAGTTTGCACATCAGACCTTTCAAGCACAACTGTAGTCCCTGAAGGACTGTTTGTTCACACACCAAGAATGTCCCCTGTGTGTCCCTGCCTCGTGGATGTTAAAACCCAAGCTTTCGAAGCATCTCATCATGTCGGGCTTCTCCAAGTGCCTTCAAAAGCGGAAGACCCGTATGAGGACGTGAACTCGGGGTTACATACAACAGGACTTCTATGCTGCAGCTAGGTGGCTGAACAAACTCCTGCAAATCACGTCAAGAGTCCAAGAGAGACTGTACACAAATTTGACAAAAATAGTATGAAGTTTTGCGTTGGTTTGAATCGTCATGATGGGGCAGAATGGTGGTGCATGGGTGCAAACGTCCTCCCAGCAGACAAGTCCATCATGACCAGCATCAACATTCCTTAGAAATCATTTTTGTAAGGGACACTTGAAGGTGACTGCCATGCATCTTGCATATTTCCTATTACTTGGCCAGAAAGTGAGTGATTCCTCAACAGCCAAGCTGCGAAAAGAGCTCTTTAAGCTGCTGCCTCACTTCCTTCTCCTCATCTGCTCTTGTGGATTGCAAAGCCGACTCAACGAAAATGCCTGGGCCGTATACATTCAACAAGAATACAGTCGATTCACTTCAAGCATCTGAACATATCTGAACCATCTGAACCCCCAGGAAAACCCCCCCACCTGTCACCACATTCATCATTGCCAGCACTGCAAATGCGATGTACAAGACAAAGACCGCGGCAAGCCAAGGGCCGATCTGATCTTCGAGCGGCACCAACAAATCATTCCAATCGATTCCACCGGTGATGCCAGCGAATAAGGACACCAAGGCTTCCACTAATGAGCCATAGTAAAGCTTGATGTCGGGAGCTATCTCCATAATTCGAGGCTCCTCCAAACCCTTGTCTGCAATCATCTGAATAAGGCATACTCCAACGCCATACATCAAGAATGCTAGAAGAATGATAGTCCACATGAGAGACCTCAATGAAGCTGCAATGGACATGACCATTGATCGAAGTTCCTGCACAAATCTCAGGACGCGCATCAAACGCAAGATCCGAAGCAATCTCATGAGTCGTACTAACCTCATGAAGTTCAGATTGCCTCCGTTGTTGCCACCAACGGCCAAAGTTGTGATGATGTCGAAGACTTGCAGGAACACCACTATCGAGTCAAAGATGTTCCATTTCCAATCAGGCATTCTGAAAAATGCGATGTTGTAGACAAAGATGCGCATGACTAGTTCCCAAGTGAATATGACTGCAAAGATGTATTCTAGCACATCAAAGACCACCGGAGCTTGTTGCCCCACATGTGTCACCATCCAATCAGCTTGGATGCCCATCATCAACGAGTTCAGGGCAATGAAGGTAATGATCACATAGCTGAAACATGTGTTCTCCACAAAGAAGCGTCGCACGAACTCCCGAAGGTTACCAAAAGGTGTCTCCAAAGGCTTAGGCACCGGTGCCTCACAAATACGATTTTGAGTGATAGCAAGGTAGAATTGAGACACTGAAGACCATTACCGTATTACTAAGTATTACACTCACAATCTTTGCTAATTTTTCATTCTCACAGGGCCCAAACCTCGTTTTTTTGTCGATGTGGTGAGAGGGGCACGTCCTTCACCTTGCCGTGATCTTCAGGCACTACTGGGCACATCACAGGGGCTCCTGCAGAGGGAAGGCCTGGCTGCGATGCGCTGCGATGCTTGCATCGTTCCAGGCTGCGAAGGTGGTGCTTCACAAAAACCCCCTTGGGCCTACACGGACTTCCGCGGGTCGGTTGCGAGTCAGCGCATCCTCTCCCTCTTGGAACTGCATCTTACGGGTCCTGGAGTCTGTTTGGATTGATTTCCGAAGTTGTCTCGACATGTCTCAACAGCTGCAGAGCTTATGTCAAGGTGCACAAGGTTAAAAGTATGTGACTCATGTATTGGATTCATGGCAGTTCTACTCAAATTGTTTTTCTTCGGAAAATCCTTTTGGAATTCGAAACATTGAAAACATGTCCCAGGCAACCACCGCTTCGAACATGAAAGAATCGTTTTTGATTTGGTTTCTCCTTTGATACATCTTCCTTACGTGGACCCATTCCAGTTTCGTGCCACCCAAGACCCCAAAATCTTTGGATACACCTCAAGTCATGGCCCTATCCATCCCTATCCCATGTCCTTGGGGACGATTCTTCTCTCACAGTACCAGGCAAGTTCAAGGTTGCTTCCTAGTCGTGAAGTCGATTTCACAGTCGTCACTGATGCTGCAAATTGGTGAGATTCAAATAGCAGAATCAAAAAAGCCGCAAATGATTAACTAGTTGGTGGTTTCAACCCATTTGAAAAATAGTAGTCAAATTGGATCATCTCCCCAGGTAGGGGTGAACATAAAAAATGTTCGAAACCACCACCTAGTTAATGATAAGCAATAATTCCAACAAATCTACCAAGCCCCGAAACTGCGGCCTTCCCTTCCTCCGTATAAAGCTTTGCTGGTGAGGAGTCTGGAACTGGAGGTGAGAGAGGCCTTGGAGTTGTTTCTTATTCAAAAAGCTGACAGAAAAAAACGGAGTTATTTGATTATAACAATTTACAATTTACAATATGATGAATCAGATGCAAGATCTGATGAATCAGATGCAAGTTGATCAAACACAAAGCTTTTTTCAATGCTCCTTGGGCTTGAGCTGTGTTGGCCCTGGCAAGTCCTACATAGCTTTTGAGGATCAATCAATGCTTGCTGTCACAAATGCCCGGAGAGGATCTTCCCAACAAGCGAGGCACTCTTGGCTACCTAGCAACCTAAAAACACCCACGGATGTTCAGGTTGACTAGTCAATCCCCTTACAACATGTTCGGATCACCTCCACTCTTCTTTGACCCTGACTTTGGATGGTTGACTTTGGATGGCATGCTGCCATGATCATGAGATCAGGTGATACACCTGCTCACATTTTCTAACGATTTTTAGGCCAGTCCTTATCAGCTGGCTGATCCTGGTGCGTCCATTGCCTGAAACAAGTGCTTTTGATTTCAGACTTCACAATCCTAATCATGATTTCACGAGAGACTCAAGCCTCAACATGGTTTTTTGTCACGCTGCTATGTCAGTCTGACTCCCACCTCAGGAGAGGTCGCAGATCCTCCACCAATCCAGTCCTTAGGCGTTCCTCCAGTGCAATCAGCTCTGTCTGTAGCCACTCTTGAAAGACCTCAGAGCATCAGCTGCACCAACAACTCGCCGAGTCAGATGTGGGTTTTCCCGCTTGGCGAATCAAGTCTTGGAAAAACTCCAGGTACCTCGGAGGGACCCTTCCCTTCGGTTTTTGGGTGATACTGTTGATGCTTCAGAAATCCCAAACAACCACCTGGGATGTATAGTTCACCCTGTACTGTAAATAATGGGATACTGGGATAACCTACCAACCTCAACTGGTGATCGCCAGATTTCTGAACCATCAACAGCCGTATCTCTCAATCTCTGACAGGTGGCTGGTAAACTTCCCTTATCCAGCTTCACCTCCTCTATGCTTTGCCCTGGTCTTGCGCGACGAGCATTCAGCTGCGATTCGAGCCTTCACAAAGCGTTTTTAAGGGACAGCAATGGAGCATTAAGTCCTCCACTGAAACCCGCTGTGAGTACAATAAGAAGCTGCCCTCCAAAAGGGAATCATTGGAACGACAAATAGTTTTGTTGATAAGTTGACACCTACTATTGACATGCTTCCTGGACACGCTGGTGTGTTTTATATAAGCTTGGTGCGCCTCGTTGCATCCTGAACCAATGAAGCAAGCTGAGACTGCACCTGCAGGACGGACGTCGTTTTTTGTGCTGCAAAAAAATCACACAAACTCTGCCCAACCTCAGAGTTGTTGACCAACGCCATCCGAAAAATTGGCCCAGTGGCTAGCCGCTCATGGCGCAGTGGGCCAACGGTAGACTTTCGTTTTGTTCTCTTTCTAAGATGGGAGCTTTGGGGTCTTGAGGCTAGTCACATAAAGATGCGGGATTGAGTGATAGCTTCAATAAAGCCACTCTCCTGCGATATGAAAATGAAAGCTCTTGACTTCGTCTAGCGATATGAAGTTGCATCAGCGCTTGGATGTGTTGAGAATGCTGGACCCTGTCCCGTCTGACCTGCTCTAGGAATGAGCCAATACAATGACATGAGTGACATGAAAAAACTCTTTTTGTTACAAAAATTGACACTGCAAGAACTGTCCCCAAAGAATCTTCAATTTTGCTACTGCAAGTGCTGTAAGATCAAAAGTGTACACATGGCAATCAGAGACTGCATGCTCCGAAGCGGATCTTTTTCTGCCAGGTCATGACCTGCATCACCAAAAAAACATTGCTTCTTTGGCAATCCCTGGCAACTGAACCTGCGAGCCCTATGTCAATGATTTGCCTTTGGAAACAAATATATATATATATATACATATATATATATGTATACATATAATATATATATATGTATACATATAATGTATATTATATACATTACGTATAAAGATCTTTGAAATAAGCCGAAAATCGATGCGTACATTAAATGAATGATAATGAATTTTAATCACTGGCTCTTGTGCCATTCGCTTTGGAGGCAACACTCCGCGCGTTCGCTTCGATGTTGCAAATTCCGAAGGTCTGGCTTTGAATCCGCCGCAGCTTGTTTCACAAGCTGGCATGCATTAACAGATGGCACTGTTGGCCACAAAATGCCACAAAAAGAAAGTATTCACCAATATGGACATGTGGATCCTCACTTTCCAAATCTTGAATCCAAATCAACACTCACAGCAGGCTCCAGTGCTTCATCCCAAGGGGATAAAACAACTTGCTCTTGAATACTATTCGATCTGTTTCCAGCGCACATTGCGCAATATCAAAATATGCCCATCCTATCCAGCATCGACGTTTAACCGGCATCGACAGCTGCTGGACCCTGGGATGGGCGGCTCTTCAATTTCTTACGGACTGGTCGGCCCTTTCGCAGCTCCTCCTGTGAACCTGCCAGGGACATTTTCGGACACATCCACATTGCAACAACCATTGTCCTCCTCATCCTCATCGTCATCTTCTTCTTCACCTTCTTCTTCACCTTCTTCTTCATCTTCTTCTTCTTCTTCTTCTTCTTCGTCATCTTCATCTTCATCTTCATCTTCTTCTTCATCTTCGTCATCTTCATCTTCGTCATCTTCATCTTCGTCATCTTCATCTTCGTCATCTTCATCTTCATCTTCATCTTCTTCTTCATCATCTTCTTCTTCTTCTTCTTTGTCATCTTCATCTTCATCTTCGTCATCTTCATCTTCGTCATCTTCATCTTCGTCATCTTTGCTTCATCTTCATCTTCATCTTCT